>JAAVTI010001077.1:0-94558 GCA_011947335.1 Phytophthora constricta | reverse complement strand
CGATGACACAGCTAACGGCAACCGAAGAAGAACCGCAAGCCCACTCATGCATCCATTGAGCCAGCGCTTTTATCGTTCGTCCACGATAAAGAGTCTCAGGGTCTTCTCTCCGACGAAGTTCTGCAAGCGCTAACGAGCTGGTCGGTGAAGAGACCATCACTCTCTCGTGGATCCAGAGATTTAAGGCCCGCCATGGAGTGAAGCTTCACCAAATGCATGGTGAGGCAGGTTCCGTCGACACCGCCGACCTGGGGCAGCAGCGGGCAGCTTTGATGGATCTGCTGGATCAGTACAATCCACAGGACGTCTTCAACATGGACGAAACAGCACTTTTCTACCGCATGCTTCCTAGTCAAACTTTGGCTACCCGGAAAATTGCTGGTAAAAGAAGGACAAGGCTCGAATTAGCATTGGTTTATGCAGCAATCTGACCGGGACGGAAAAATTGGAACCGATTGTGATTAATCGAGCCGCTCGGCCGCGGTGTTTTCGTGGCGTGGATATAGGAGCTATCCCAATGAAATATTTTTTCAACCAGAAGGCGTGGATGACAACAAAGGTGTTTTTGGAGTGGGTTCGAGCGCTTAGTTTGAAGATGCACGGACGAAACATTATTTTACTTGTGGATAATGCTCCAGGTCACGTCGATATTAGCTTGGCAAACGTTCGGATTCATTTCTTACCCAAGAATACTACCTCCCACTTGCAACCTATGGACGCTGGAATTATTCGTAATTTTAAGCTCAAGTACAAGAAGTTATTTGTGCGGTGGGCTGTCGAGCAAAATGGCCCACTAAAACGGCTGGACCTGCTGACGGCTATAAAATTTGTGGTGGATGCCTGGGATGCAGTGGCCCAGGCTACAATCTGCCATTGCTGGAGGCACACCAGGATTGTCTCGGGTAGTATGAGTGCCATGGTGGAGCAGGACAGTGAGCCGAACGCGGGTGGAGATTTGAATGATCTAGAACTACTAATTTCTCGACTGCATCTGGAGGATGCGATGAGTGCGGAGAGTTATCTCAGAATAGAGGAAGAAGACGATGACAACTCAGAAGACATTACTACTTGCGAGGAAGAGAGCATTGAAGCATCTAGTGACAGCGGGGTCGACGAAGAAAAGCTGCTCTCTCATAGTGAAGCATTGGCTGCAGCTCAAAAGCTGCAGGTTTACATGTTTGCTTATGGCAATCGAAGCGCCACCGTCCAGCAAGTAGTTGATGTCAGCAGGAGAATGACGATCGCCGCCAAGCGCCAAGCTCGAATCACTGCCTACTTCAATGAGGAATAGTAGGTCTGATATGAATTAAAACAGGTTTTTCTTATATCTGCGTGAAATCTATAAGAGAGTTACCAGACGGCCTGCCCCAACATGCCCACTATAACCGGTGGTCTCTGTATACGTCATTGACGTATATATTTCTGCACCTGTGGTTCTGTCGTTCACCCGTAAGTTATGGTCCTACTTAGAAAATTGGCATTTTATTTCGAATGTTTATTTGCGGATGAGTAGTATTGATGTTATTGCTTTGGCTTGAAGTGGTTCTCCCTCGGTGTTGCACCAAGTCACTTGTTCAGAGGATTGAGGGTGATCGAGGTCCGCTGGGTAGTGTTGATTTTTTCCTTGGTATTCGGCGAGCCTACAAGCTTGAATCGCGATGGTTTTATGGAGGTGCTCGAATGAAACAACATCAGCGTAAGCCCCCAGAGCGTACAGCACACCTCGCTGCCCGTGGCATCAATTAGTCTGAGATCCTTGCTCCGTGAAGAGGTGTTACCCAGAGTTGTAATGGTCTTCATCTCGCTGACACCCTGGACAGTAGCAACCAGACTTACAAATTCTCCGGTATCTCTAATTAAAATTTGGTCGATGTTAAGCCACGGAACGGGGTCCAGCAGGCAAGGGACGCGACCAATATTTCGACGATGCCACTCGAGAATACCGCGGGCCTCAGGAATGTTCGGCTGAATCGTCAACGACGTGCTCATGACTGTCGTTAACTCAAGTCCATTTCTACGGTTTACGCGAGCGCCCTTTAAGGCACAAACCTTGTGCAACCATTGCTGCGACGCCGCTTGAGCCGCTTGACGCCACAAGTGCACTTGACCTCAGTATTTGTACTATCAACCAAAGCAATGCTCCGAAAACGTTTTATCGAAATGGCGTAATTCGTCGACGAAAGTCACAACTCCGATGACATCAACGAAATCAACTGTACCCAAGGCAAGCAGTTTATCAAGCGGCTGGAAGCTGAAGTTGCTCCGTGGGATGGCGGGATCGTCATGTTGAGCTTGGATGATGGTGTCTTCGTGGAGAATTAGCTGGAATTGCTGGCTTTCCGTTGCAAACTTCCTTTTCGCCCGACGGATTTTGGCTCGCGACACCAAGACAATCGAGCCGCATAGGAGGAGGGGCTCTAAAACTTTTATTGCGCCGCCAAAAACGGTGCCTCGTATCTCATCGCCGTTCACGTCAAGCAATGCACAACGCTGAAAACCTGGCCGCTGGTTGTGCCGTTATCGAAGTTGTGGACGGCGGTTTTCGACAGGACACGCGCACGCAACGACCACCTTCCAACCGTGGAATCGTTCAGCTCTTTTACAGTTTTAATGTGCGCACTGCCGATTGAAGTGACGTTGGAGGACCGTGGAGCTTGAAAAAACTCACCGCTGTCATGATCTTGTTGTTTCGATTCTTCATCTGACAGGGTAGAAGTTGCCGCATCCGTTCGTATAGGATCGAATAGCGGGTGGTCAAGTCCGGAAAATGGCTGCACGCAACTCGTAGGCTCTGCTAGGCCTTCGAATGCGGAAGTTGCAGCGTCATTTAGTTCGTTATCGTCTTTTTGCTCATCATTAGTGTCTTCACTCAGATTTTTCTCGACACGCGTTGTTGCATCGATTCGGATATCATCCAATTGAGATCGATCTTCGTAGATAGAAGCGCGACTCGGCTCGTTATCGTCCTTGCATTCATCATTAATGTCTTCACTCGAACATCTCTAATGCGTTGCTGCACCAATTGGCAGTTCAGCCTTCTGTGGTGGTTGTGGTGTTGTGTTAACAGCAGCTGCTTCTGTAACTTGTACTGGGGGTGGCGTGCAAGCAGTGGAGTCAGCCTCGGGTGTGTTCATTGTGGTCGGATGGCGGAAAAAGGAAAATGGGCGGTATGAAAAATGGCCTACTAGCTAGGTCGACCATTACGCCCGATAGAAGATGGA
Source organism: Phytophthora constricta (assembly GCA_011947335.1). Classification (NCBI taxonomy): domain Eukaryota; phylum Oomycota; class Peronosporomycetes; order Peronosporales; family Peronosporaceae; genus Phytophthora; species Phytophthora constricta. The sequence goes on along the minus strand of JAAVTI010001077.1, from coordinate 91,337 downwards.
TGGTCGATTTCCGTCAATCAAAGCAGCATCAGATTGAAAACTCACCAATCTATAGCCATCACTCATTTTTCGTGTCGAGAACGAATGTCTGCTGTGCCGTAGCATTGAATTGAAATGGGCTGAGTCAGAACACGGACCTTAATGCGACTCGAATGGGCAACCTGTTTCCAGCATTGGCGCCTATGAAATCACGTCGAGGTACGCTGAACTGCAACATAATGCCTTATCCCAAAGCAAACAAACTGACTATAAAGTTGCGTGTAATGAGCAGCTACAAACGTCGAGAATAACACTTACCTTTATCAGCTCTAGCCTAGTAATTACATAGAATTTGTACGAGCTAAGGGACCCAACAATGGGAAGGTCCAAATTTAGTGACATCGTAGATGTCAAAACGATGGGGATAATGAAGCCGAAGCCACTGCACAATTTCGAGATGACCGTAATCTGCCGCATGCTTAGATGCATTGCGGGAGCACTCTTTATTCCGGTTTTAAAATGTCTTGCTCTGAGCCCGATGCATGTAGTCACCGCCGACTGATGCAACAAAATCAAGCCCAACTTAATATTTTTTATATTTTCTTTAGCAAAATAAGCATATGTACGTTCCGTGAAGTAGCTCTGATCTCAAAACTAAGTACAAAACGCGGCACCGATCATGGCATCTGTCCATCCGTTGAAACGAGCACTCTTATATACGTCTCGCATATTTGATACTTCACTGTAATGGGCAGCAATCCAACGCGCAGTGTGGAGGTCACCGCGAAGGATACTCATCCGAAATGCTCTCCTGCTTAGTTTCTCGGGCCTATGTTTGCGGAAAATTCAAGCATAGTTAGGTTGTTTTTCGCGGCGGCCTCGTCCACACCACGAAATGTGCCTCCTTCACTCGTGTCGCCATGGAGCCACACGACAACTTTAAAGTGACCTTTTCCCACAGCGTTATCCATGGCGTCAGTTGTACACCCCGGAGCACTCGGATGGGTGTGCAACCAGCGCAACACATCTACGTGACCCCTCTTGCGGCATTGTCCATAGTGGCAGCGGTGCACCATTTGGTCCTGTTCACACTTAGCCAACGGGCGAGACTCAAATGACCATTTGCTGCCGCGAAGTCCACTGCGTCGGATGAACAACCTTCCATTCGATTGTCATGAAGCCAACGGACGACGGCGAGATGGCCATGACAGGCAGAAACATCCATAGCCACAACTGTGCACCCTTCAGGACGAACGCGATGAAGCCATTGCACTACCTCAAGGTGATTTTGTGCTGTTGCCCAGTCCATAGCATTGGTACTGCCGCCACCGACGCGATTGGCGTTAAGCCATTGCGCAGTGCTGAGGTGCCCGTTAGCGCAGACGTGATCGAAAGTGTTTAGCGGGAAACGTTCTGATCGATGCGAAAAGAGCCACTGAACGATGTCAAGATGACCCAGAATAGCTGCCAAGAACAATGCTTGGTCGGTGCAACCCTCCAAACGGTTTTCGTGAAGCCAGCGAACAGTCTTGAAGTTGCCATGAGCAGCAGCACTATCCATTGCGTGAGTTGTGCAGCCTTCATCTCGATTTTGGTGCAGCCAAATCAGCAGCTCAAGATGTCCACAGGTTGCGGCCAAGTCCATGGCCTCGGTTGTAGCGATGGATTGATACTTCTGAGACCACTTTATGAATGCCAAGTCTCCACGTAGCGCTGCTCTATCGATTGAGATAACTGGTGATACTCCTAGACTTCTTACCATTCACTTCGCGAGAGCAAGCGGCGCGCGCGACACGACATCATTCAAATCGTCTTGTGCTGGTTCCATTTCGACGAATTGCGCCCATATATATCTAGTGATGGATTCGTTGCCACGAGGGATCGATATTCTCAAGATATCAGCCAATTCTCCTGCTCTAGCTGGAGGAAAGCGATCCATCAGATATTGAACGGCTTCCAAAACTCCACTGCTTGCAGCAATTTTGACAATGTCAGGTCTCCAGCAAACATGGCTCATTCGTGAATAGAGCCAAGCCAAAATATGTGTATGTCCAGCCTTCGCCGCAGTGGTAACTGCCTCACTTATGATGAGGTCAGGAAATAGCGCGTCAAGTGTTGCCATTTTTCCTAGGAGCCCACCACTAGCAGCAACATCATGGCATCGGTCGCATTGTGCATCGACGTAGAAAGGTGAGTGCGCACGCTGCGCGAAACGGTAGATCAGATGCGGGAACACACCACAACTAGCCGTCTCAAGCGTCCAGAAATCCGAGTAATCGAGATAAGAGCTGATCATCTCTTTGACGTGTTCCAGTCCTATGAGACGTTCATCGCTGTTGCAGACAACAACCGCAGAAAGCAAATTTGGAAGCGGGGCATCGCCATCTGCGTAAAGCACGGTTTAGGAAGGGAACGCACACGAGGACGCATCAATCAACGTCTGTACCTCGAAACATGCCTTGAGCTGCCATCTATGGGGACGCAAGTGTCTTGGAATCTGGAAGTGACATTAGAGAAAATCGTGCTCCGCGATGGTCAACAGGGGTTGAATTATGCTGGATTGATGTACTAGAACTTTCGACGTTTTTTGTGTGATTGATGTGCAACTGGATTGATGTACGAACGGCCAACTTTTTTTAGTGATTGATGTGCAACGAGACCAGCTTTCAAATATCTTAGTGCCTATGATGTGAAACATTCGTCGGACAGGTTAGATTAAGTTGAACACGAGATTCTGGTCAGCACAAAGTCACGTCAACTCAGTGTCTTTCGACGTATTTAACCGGTGCGAGAGCTTGAGAAAGAGTAAGAACACAACTGCTTTCTTGGTCGTGCAAAATCGCCCTCCGACTCCGTCGAACTCGACGCATCCACTGAAAGTCCAAATGCCGAGAAAACGACGTCCCAAGAACGATAACCTCAAGCAAGCAACGCTAGATGATTTTTTGCGCGTGTCCGTCCGCGATGTAACGCGCCAGATTGCGAGGATGAGGGACTGGTCTTCGAGTACCAAGCCATTCACGAGAATATCGGGAACTTGCAGAGAAGCGGGTGGGACAAGCGAAACTGCGTGTGTCTTTCTGAGTAAGAACTGCACGAATCGGCGCCGATGCATCGCATGTGATCAAACTACTTGTAAGTTTGAAAAGTGTAGTAACCGTGGTTGGGTTGAGCGTGAAAACACTGGCCTCGAAATCCGCTCTACCCCTGGAAAGGGCTACGGGGCTATTGTAGTGAAAGCAACAACGGAGGGTACAGTGGTCAGAGAATACATTGGTGAAATTATCGATGAAGAGGAGAAAGAGCGTCGAGAGAGTGAGTGGCCTTGCTTATACGTGATGGAGTACGGAACGACCGAGTACATTGACGCCAAGTACTTTGGGAACGAAGCGCGCTATTTCAACCATAGTTGCAACCCGAACTGCGCTGCAGAAGAGTGGACTGTCGGAGGCGTTTACCGCATCGGGATCGTAGCACGACGCGACATAGAAGAAGGAGAAGAAATCTCGTTCGGTTATGGTCGCGGTTACCACCTCAAGAAGTGCAGATGCTCTAGCTGCTCCGGTTAGCCACAGCAAGATACTGCAGTTGCCTATGCAGCTAACTTGAAATTACCGCATCTTCTCAACACAAATTTGTACTCCATCTTAAACAACTAGTGTAGTGCCACGTTTGTCGGTCACGCACACTTTCCTGTCACAAAAACTGGACCTTTCATTATGCATGACTAACCAGTTTTGGAAATATTATAAAGCGAGCAACAATACCATAATTCCTACCATAACGCATTCTAAAACCTTACCCGCTTCGCGGGCGCTGCTCGGCCAGTGTGATTAAAGATAAGCAGGTCATCGATATTTTTGTAAGCTATTTGTTTAAATATTGTTGCGCCGTCTTTCGAAGTTAAGATGCACTCGGGCGAGCAAAGCGTACTAGATATGGTGTAGAGCCAACGTTGCTTTATTTACGTTATGACTTCACCGAGATGTTAGCGATATGTCCCTGTCATCATGCATCCGTTTGGTTTTGTAGATGTTAGGACGCAGCTTGCGAAGTTTTGCAAATATATTGCTCTGAGCCCGATACATGTAGTCACCACCGACTGACCGGGTCAAGTCAGTACATCGCAATGATCCATCCAGCAATCTTAAAGACGTCATTCACATAGTGTAACTTGTATACAGCAACAAAAGCACGAGATGATATGTCATTTCGGCGTTGCACGCTTGCAACAAATCAAGGTGTTTTATTTACTCCGAAGTAATCAGGAAGATGACGACGAGTTATCCCCATTATCCATTCGCCACTTGGTTGTGTATATTTTTGGCCGCAAATTCAGAAGTTTTGATAGTCTAAAGGCCCCAGACAACGGAAAACAGCGTAGATGTTCAGCGGCAGTCACGCGGGACAGCCCAACATACAAATGCTCAAACCCCAATCTGGACGTCGTCGAGACGGCTCGAGAAACAGTAACACTTTCTTTAGGGTCGCCCCTTGGGCTTTCCACACCGTGCGCACGAGTCCTAGATCGACAGCGTGTTGAATATACGTGAGCTCATAAGGGTTTTCTAGCATGCCAACACCAAGTCGCACCATCTGATTTTGAGTCATCGCTCCAATTGGTATGATCACTCTCGCTTTACGTGGTGGCACCCCGTCATCAGACACCTCTAACCACTCGCTCTCCAAATTGTTTTCGAGTGGCCACAATTTTGCTGAGAGTGGATTTTGGTCAGAATCCAGTAGTTCAACGTTAATATAGTCGGGTGGAAACGGTAAGTCGACGATAGATCCTCCTGTACTACGCATACGTTCAACAAGTTCCACGACCTCTAGACGTTTAAGTGGCTCTTTCCAAGCCAGCGAATGAAAACGACAAGGGGTTCCATTTGCAACCCCCATCCAATATTCCCACTGTTGTTGTCGAGAACATGTGCCGGGGCGCCAGCGACGAAGTAAGCAAAGAGCATCGGGTTGACATCCTCATCATAGACCAGCCGCTGCATTTCTGGGGACATATCCAGTCGAGTTTGTCGTTTCTATCGGAACAGTATTCCTAGATGTCGCCTCGCGAAAACCCTAGCAACACAAGCCGTCAAAATAGCTTTATCGATATTGGTTGTCACGACAATAGTGAGATCGTCCAGCCAAGCAGGGTCACTAGCCACATCTTGTATGGTCAGTTCCCTCGTCACACTTTCTACCAGTTCGGGCGTCATCGGGCGGAAGCGTTTGGCCTCGTCCTTATCCCACGCTTGACCTTTTCGACACGCGGACAAATTAGCTTGCTGCACTGAGCAGCCAGCTGCACGGTGTTGACTCGTGAGAAGAAAACGGTAAACAGTTTGAATAACGCCCGCGCTGACAGTAGTTCGTCGGAAATTGTCGTCATGTACAACACTTTGCATAGTGGAGTGCCCCTGTAACATCAAGTTGCAAGAAATCACCAGCCTATGCGAACAAAGCAACCACGTGAGCATTGAGGCAAACACGGTTGCAACATAACTTCGAACGTACCAGTATGATGGATCGCCCCCAAAGCTGTGTCAGTACTGTAAACTGCTCGAAGACGTCGATCCAGGAGGACAAGAAACTCTGCCTTGAACATCGACATCTCGTCGACGACGATAAGTTTAACTCGTTCCGTAAATGTTAATCGCAGTAGCTCCAGATCGTTTCCGTTGAAATTTTCCTTTCGAAATGTTTTGAATGCAGAGTGAAAAGTTCTGCCGTCGGCGAGATGGGATGCGCCGACACCTGTCGGGCACGTGTTGATTGTGTCGATTTGGTGTCGCTTCAACACGCTAGCTATTAATTTCATTAGCTGCGATTTCCCAGTACCACCGCCACCATGTAAGACACATAGGGTTTGATTCATACTAGAGTCGGGTTGAACACAATTCAGGACGCGATCAAACATTGCGCGTTGGTCCGGCGAACAAACGCGGCGTTCCTCAGAATCGCTACAAGGCGCAAAATCGTCCGATGGCGAATCGCCTCTCGGTACAGTATTAATACCAGAGTCAAGCCCGCTTTGAATCTCATCCTGTCGTGGCATCACGTGTATCCTTTTCGCAATTTGCGCCAAGTTTAACATCTCGCCGGATGGATGAAATATCGGATCAGTCTGTGTGGTCGGGGTAATCTGGCGGCTATCTCCATTGACAGGAATTAAAGACCAGAACGTTGGTCGAATCGCTCTCGCCATCGCCACAGTTTTTGTATCCTTTGCTGCAGCGGCACTAATCAAAGCAGAAAGCTCTTGCGGCGTCAGTGTGCCTTGAGCCTCAGGGTCCAGTGGCTGTTCGCTAGTCGGCGGTTCATTCATTTCGTGATTGCACGAAGTAGGGGTAGTCCAATACTCTGCGTTGCGACTTCTCCACTCTGAGCATGCCTTCTCGTTCGACGAGCTGCGGTAACATTTATGCAGCATATTTTCAATAGTACGATACCGCGCTCTATTAATGTAGCTCGCGTCGATCCGATTCAATCGCTACATAACTGAAGCAAGCCGCTGGAACAAAGCTCATACTGTGGTCGTCCATCGACCAGATCCCAAGGAAGCATTAGACAGTAAATATTTACTAATTGCATCAGAAGGATGCCCATCTTTTTAAGTGACGGCATCGGTGCGCCACCAAGCATTGGAGTTCGAAATTTTGCTCTGATAAATCCTTGGAAGCGCGGACTAAGTGGGTGTTCAGGTGCAAGGTCAAATCCTCGACGTTTTGGACTGCCCCGACGTACGGCATCATCAGTAACTTCTTCCTCCCCGCGTGGCAGGATATCCACAATCATCTCAAACTCAATAGGTGAATAAGTCTCAAACCACTTCCCACGATGACGGTATGATTCTGCTTGAGTAACGAAGAGCACGTCTTTGTCGATGGTAAACATTCCAGCCCCTGAACGAGCATTCGCGCGAGGGCTATCATCGATAGATGCATGCACTATTTTTCGAGAAGGGATTGAACCGTAGAGCTTGAATCGAGCTCCACTTCACAGTTATCTTATCATCGTTATGCTCCCAGTCATGTTCAGGACTACAATCGGGGCTGGATTCATCTCCTTCACTTGCATCGTCACTAACGTGTTGATCGCCTTCAATATGATATACAAGTTGGTAAGGAAAAACATACCAGAAAAGTATCACTTGAAAAGTAGGAGCGGTAGCCCGCCAAAGCGTACGCCATTAGTTGGTGGGGCCATTCATTTGCCCCGGTAAATGCGTTCACCGTACGTGTCGCTAAAAACTTCGCTTGTCGCTCAAAAGTTCCGCTGTCGTCAGCAACACTCGGATATTTCGCCATATCCTTCAGTGCCGTTAGCATCACTGCGGCACTACTTTTTAATCCTCCTTTTCCTTTGTCATATATGAGTGCTGATATTCTTCGACCATATCACCAGCATCAAGCCCGTTAATGACGCTGAGTTTGTATGTGATTTTGACAGACAAGCAAGCGATAGATTTGTCTCCACAAACATTGCATCAGCTGGCGGTCGATATTGCTCCCATACGACTGCACCATTTGTATGTTCACGTAGCAGTCTCTTGTTGCAATAGTTCTGCTTACAGTCAACAATGGCTGAAATCGAGTCCGAAATCGTACTAACATCAAAATCTGCACGTCTTCGCTTTCCAAGGTGGCTAGGAACCTTAACCTTCACCAACAGCGGCTTTGTTTCAGAATCGTGAATCCCTGCCGGTCGTGCAAGACGACACACGAACCTTCCTCGTGTGCCCTTCCGGCAGGTCTGCGTGTGTGTGTACATTCGTTGCTAGTGCTCTCCTTTCGGCGGCTATTATAAATCCAGCATAATCTGTCGATGCACCAGGCACATGGATCTCAAACGCACGTGGCTTTCTCCCGTTATGAGTACACTGCCAAGCATCGCACCAATCACGGGCATCTTTGGAAACTGTTGTGCACGAGACGGATTCGATCCAATTCCGCACGTGAGGCCACAATTCCGGACACGAGGCAGCACGCGTGAGCAACACCGGCGTAACCGCACCGCCGTAAACGATAGCATGTGCATGCAAACGCCCGTCCACCTGTGGTTCTACGACCGCATTAAATCCAGCGACACGTCCATACAGCCCACGTTCACGCTCCAAATAATCTACTTACCCGAGTTGAAGAACCATCCGGACAGCGTATTAAATCCCGCGTAAACGAGCGAAGTCGACGCTCAAAAACCTGCGCCGCAAGAGCAGGATACGCGTTTGATATACTTAGTCGAGCCCTAGCACTTTGTTGAAGCTGGTCAGGTAAATCTGAAAATGTGCATGATCGCTTGACAAACACGTTGTTTGGGTCGTTCCACCCTCCCGCAGCTGGAAGTTGCGCGATTCTGTGCAACAACAAGTCGTCTTGTTCAGGTGGGGCCATTGTTACCCAGTGCTGACCGACTCCGTATCGATAACGCATAGCCCCCAGCTTTGGGCGTGTCGAGGACCGCTCAAATGGCGAAAACGGGACAGTCCCTCCGACAACCGAGAGCAATCGAAGAAGTACAGCATTTAGTTGAACCGATTTGTGATTCTCTGGATCTTCCTTAGCCTTTTCCAAAGCCTCTTTAAACGCCGGCGTGCTCGCAAGTTTTCCAAATCCTCACAATGTCGAACTGCGAGTTGCCCCCATGCGAGCAGCGTTACGTACAGCAGTGTGCCGCTGCATCTGATTAAATAGCATGACTAGAAACCTTGTTGACTTCTCAAACCGACCATCCCAGTAATGCATAAAGTGGTCTACGTAGGAGCGAGGGAGTGGGCCGGATGTCAAAGGGCCCGATCCAGTGAGAAAAAGGTTGGGAAATACTCCAGCAATCATTTTGGCGTTTTCCAACCACTCAACCAGCGGGGAGCTACCGCGTTTAATTGCTACTACAGGATCCCCGCCTCGCTGCTCTGGCGGGGATATCAGCGATTCCGGGACCGGAGGTTCAGGTAACACACTAAGTAAAGCACTAACACTACCATGTGAAAAAGGGTCACTCTGACCAGCAGGCATCACTGCCGATTGTTGAACAACCAATTCCTGCCCTTCAACTCCATCCTCTGTCTCAGTTTCGCGATCGTCAATATCTCCTCCGTAACGTTCAGACGTTGCAAGATCCTGGATCGACATCACGTCGCCCGATTCAGCTACGTGAACATTACTCTCAGTAGCCGAATTCATGCGGTGCAGATCGCTCTGGCGCGCGGCGCTGTCGTCGACCTGAATTTCTTCATCACGAAATATATTGTTCACCTTGCCCAGAACATTGAGCCATTCGTATACGTCGTCAACAAGAATGGAGTAAAGTTTCTTAAATTTGTTTTGCTGAATGCGCCTTTCCAGTCGAGGTCCAACAAATGTAACGCGTGGCATACACTCTCGATCCACACACGGTAAAACCTTAGCAACCTTGTGAGGTTCGTCCGACGGAAAACAAATTGAATGCCCACTTGAATGCTTGCTGGACAACGCAAATTCCATCCCAAAGCATCTAACCGGGGCTATACAATTTAGTGCTGTGTCGCCAAGCGCAGGTAAATTTTCCACGCGCCCATAATCATGGCCATTTGCCACACTAAAAGCACTCCAGCGAGGATCTGAACAGCACTTTTCACAAAGAGGAATACGCTTCACGTCGCGAACTAACTCCGGAATGAGAAAGTACATATCATCTCCGTCAAAAAGACCTGCCGATACTTCTGCACGACACACTTTGGAACATCACGCACAAGCTCCCTCCGTTCTAAATCACTTAACAGGAATGAAGGTCGGAGTTCAAGCAGCTGGCGAAACATTACTGTTTCACCTTCACTTTTCATCAACATCCGACCACATGAAGCGCAAGCCCAAATATCCGTGGCTTCCGACTCAAATGAATCAGCCGATTTTTGGCAAGCGGCAATGTCAGCAGGCTTCGGATGGTCGTCAAACATTTCCACAAGTCTGTGTCGTACATCTGCTTCACCCTCACCGTTTAGCTGCTCATCACCATGGACGAATGCTCTAGAATCCACACCGCATGAATAATAATAATAAGCAAGAGCCAAGCGTGGATCAGTGGTGAAGTGCTGACCGGCACTCATCATCTTAATTTCCTCATCCGCGAAAGTGGCACGACCCAACGCACAATCACCCAGATGCTTTAAACGCTGATCCACCTGCATTTTCTTTTGCTTGCGTCGCTTCCGAGCACCAGCTCGGGCCTTTTCCAATCGCACTTCACGTTCTGCAGTGCTCTCGGTTGCTCGTTGCACGCGACGTCTCTCATTTTGCCTGTCTCTACGTCGCTCGGACCCGTCACTTTGATGGGGTCGCATATCGTCCTCGAAATCTACTGTGCGGCGATGCTCACCAGCACCAACTCATTTGTCGACCAGCTCGCAACTCATTTACAGTCAATCGTAGTCTTACATCCATCATGAGCTCATACTACTTTTCAGGAATGCCGCAATCGCATTCAACAAACAGCGGCAGCGCAACCCCACACTGCACGCCGGCTCATTTGCTTGACTAACGGTTCCACCGACCCAACACCACAATGACGTTGTTTTTAGCATCTCGCTAAATTTCAATGTTGTCTTAATCATCAACGCACTTTTGATCTTCAACGCCCGCGAGCAATACAATACTCCACACAGGCTCCTCCTTCTTGGACGTGTCACCCGCGATCACCTGCTGATCATCTCTGCTCTCCTGAAAGGATCCTAACGATGGATGGCAAACGACATTTCGTGAATCGGTGCACTTGTCACGGCCTTATGCAGCGATACTGCGTACCTTTTGCCGCGCCGCCGCCACCCCTTCCTAGCAACAGCAACGTTGCCTCGAGTTCTGCGTCATCATCACATTCGTCATCTTGTTCAGCAGCAGGAGGCTGCGCCCGTTTTGCTTAACACTTTCGGTACTGGACAGAGTGTGTACCGAGATACCGGCACAGGTGCGACCACGCATTTAATCCTTTTGGGGTGACCCCATTTGTCGCCTCCTTGTACCGATAGTGTGGTACATGCGACCACGCATTTAATCCTTTTCGAGGACCCGTTTCGCCACCACCAGGTGTGTACCGTGTGATACCGGTACAGGTGCGACCACGGAATTAATCCTTGTTGGGCTGGCCTACTCGTTTTACTCCTATCCCAGTACAAAGCTTCATGCGCTGGACATACGACAGCAGTTCTGTTCCAGTTACGCCACATCAACTTTTCTCCAAGAAAAAATAAAATCGATGATTGCAGTTGACTCGCTTGCTTGCAAAAAAAAGTCGGTCGAGAATACCACAAATTTTAAACTTGGAAGCACTTTCAAAGCTCAGCTCTCCATCGCTAGCTTCGTATCACACCGCAAGCTCCCTTTCTCTAATGTTGCTGATCAAGTGACCGAAGCCGTGTAGGACTTCCTGATCGAGGACATGACGCAGGCTCGCGCCTGTGAACTCAATCCAACTGGATCGCTGCTGCTCTTGGATTTTGTATGGCAACGCGGTCTACGAGATCTTGCCACCACGAGTTGGAGCGTCGCTAAGCTAGTACAGTGAAAAACATTACTTTCGGTGGGAGTTTTCCTGTGCCTTGGTGCAGGCGGTGGTTCGCGCTGATCTCAAAATGATCCAGTGGCTATTAAACCATTTCTCTGAGTGTCCGATTAGAGGAAGCGTCATGGAGGGAAGCAGCGAAAGGGGGTCACGTTTAGGTGATCCAATTGCTGCGTGAAGACACTACGCATGGGGTATTTGCTGGAATTTTGATGTTCTTAAAGCTGCTGCAAAAATGGTCATTGGGGTCTTGTGCACTGGTTCGAAGAACGGGTTATTCGTCAAGTGCAAGAGCAGCCACACTTTCTGTTAGTGGAGGCGTTCAATCAGATTTTTTGCAAGAAACGACGAAGTGGGATACAATTTATCACTGTTTCCTAAGTGTTCCGACGTCGAATGGCGTGTTCGTAAAAAGTCGTGCGTTTTCTGCTGAATAAAGGTTACAATTTTGTGCAATTTTAAGCAACGCATTGATGCAGGCAGCGCAACTTGGTGATCTCGAGTTTGTGCAGTGGCTGGTGCTTGAAAACATGGAGAGGCATACCAATGGATTTTCATACTGCGGCCTCGAATTTTTTTCGCGAGTGTCATTGTGGACAAGTACCAGTATTGCAGTGGCTACTTTTCCGAATGGATGTTGAGGGACTTACTGGAGGACCATCGAAGGCCATGTTTGCCGCAGCGGATGCTGGGAATCTTGGTATGGTTAAGTGGCTGTGGGAGCAAAATGGCCAATGATGTATTCCGTAGCCCATCAAAATAGTATATAAGAAATGAATGGAGACGCCGTGAGGAACAATTATAGACACCCATGGGAACGAAAAAGTATTCGTTTGTGTTATGGACGTCGCAGCCAAATCCGGAATGCTGGTATTGCTGCATCATATTGATCTATCGTTACGGAACAGCAAAAACACGATAAGTATTCCGGTAATGATAATGATCAACGCCAGATGTGATGAAATGGATGAAGCTGGGCATTTAACTGCTGTGAAGTGGCTACACGATAATCGGTCCGAGGGATGCACTACACTTGTTATGGATGGTGTAGCAGCTAATTTCCATTTGGATGTGGTTCAATGGCTGCACTTGAACCGCTCGGAAGGATGTACAACTGCAGCTATGGACAAATCAGCATCGAGGCACTTCCATGATTAGTCGGTTGAGCACGAAATTTCTGCTACGTGTTGCGCGGACAAAACAGCTAAGTATTTTTATACGAACAGCTTGCGGTAATCCAGTGGTTGAATTCAAACCGCCAAAAGGATGCACCTCACCAGCCATGGATAGTGCTGCGGCAAACAGTAACGTAGTGTTGCTACAATGGTACACAAATGCGACTTGCACGCACAAAGCAATGGATGCAGCAGCGCAACTTGGTCGCCTTGATATGGTGAAGTGGCTTCACAAAAATCGCCCCGAAGGATGCACTTCTGCTGCTTTGGGCAACGCGGCTGCTGATGGTCATTTGGTGGTGGTTAAGTGTCTGCTAAAGATCGTTTAGAGGGGTGTCAGCAAACAGCATTGGACGAAGCGGCAGGTCAAGGGTACGAGATACAAGACACACATTACAGGCAGTTGCGTGTGGTTCGAAGGCTAATTTCCTACTGCGCGGGAGTTGACATATTGACAGCAATGAATGGAACAGTTCAAAGCAAACGGTTCGAGGTGGCTCTCTTTCTCCACGCACAGAACTTATCTTTCAGTGACGATGATGTTCGAGAAATTATAACCTCTCTGGTCTATCAGATCGGATCTGCTTCCGAGTATGAAGATTTTGACGGCTGGTTGGAAGAGAACTATGCGTTGCCTACTACTGAACGAGATTTTTGTTGCTTTGTTTGACTGGACTAAGTATTTATTTGCTGTGCGACTTTTAATACACACACAACCGACGTTGTCCTATTCACGTCAAAAGAGATAATTTCTCTCCATGAGGATAAATGTCACTTAGAATGTTTTGTTCACGTAAATCTATACGAAATCAAGTAGCTCACACATCAGTACGTGCAGTTAGATATGTATAATATGGAATACAAATTGGCTGGCATTAACACATACAAATGAGACCCTGCCCGTTCTGTTTTTTGCACGACGAAAACCCTACACTTTAGCTAGCCTTCGAAACGAATCAACAATTATCAACGATCCTCAAATACTAACTTGCGAGACTGGAACTTGAGAATGGCGTCCATGCACTCGGGTCCGAGCCAGAGCTCCTTAAGAGTCTGGCACTCGCGGTGGTTCGCTTCCTGCATCTCCTCCACAGCAGCAGGTGAGCGAATAAGAGACTTGGAGCGCTGCATGGACTGGGGGTAGCGTGAGAGCAGCAACCTATGCATTGAACAAGCAAACCTGATTAGTACTGATGTCACACACAATCGCAAACACATCTTAGACACATACTCCACTTTAGCTTGAACTTGCGCGTCGAAGTCCGCGGCTCCAAACACTTCGGTGGCAAGACCCGCATCCATCGCGTCCTTGGCACTCAATTTCTCGCCTAGCAACAGCATCGCATTGGCACGTGCGGAGCCCATAATTCGTGGGAACAGCAGCGACGAGCACGCCTCCGGTGACTGGCCCAGCGACGTGAACGGCGTGTGCAGCGTTGCAGTCTCCTTGAGGTAGACCAAGTCGCAGAGCCCCAGGATCGTGGTAGCGATCCCCACCGCCGGGCCTTGCACGGCGGCCACCACCGGTTTCGGGTACGTGATGAACGTATTCACGACGTTTTCCAGCAGCACGGCGCCCTTTTCCGCCATGGCCTCCAACGAAAGTCCGTCCGGGTTGGCCGTGAACATGCTGAGGTCATTGCCACTGGAGAAATACTCGCCCGAACTTTTGAGCAGCACGGCCTTGACCTTCTCTTGCGTCTTGGAGCTCTCCATAACCTTCATCATGCCTTCGTACATGGCAATGTCGATGGCATTAAACTTGCTCGGCCGGTTCAACTGGATCGTCAGCAGGCCCGTCTCACTTCAACATCAACAATCCAAATAAAATAAAATGTCACTCCAAGCAGCCTAGCACCTCATAAAAATTAAAAGTTCTAAGCATTTAGGCGGACCTAATTTCCACCAGCAGGTCGTTATTAGATCCCAGATCTGGGGCCGCAGCTGCCTCCTCCTTGCTGGCGCCACTCTGGGCCGCCAGATCGTCGATGATGGCAATATACTTGAGTTTGGCCTCCTCCTGACTCAAGTCCCCCAGTTTACTCCAGGCGTCCCACTTGGCCCGGCCCACAAAATCCAGCAGGCCCGGTCTGTTAGAGGTGTTTTTGCCCAGATTGGCCTGTTTGAACAGCGCGTACATCTCCAGCTTGGCGGCATTGTCGGAGAGCGGGGGCAGCGTTTTGCCGATCGCCAAACTGCGCTCGAAACGCTTGGAAAGCGACGACATGAAAACGATTTGAGGTGAAGGCAGCGACCTGGTGCGATTAAGACTGCGGCGAAATGCCAGCATGGTGGGAAGAGCCTGTTTATAATTATGATTTGAGACGCTTATTCTGGTTCGGCTGCAGTGACGTGGATTATGGTTCCGACGTGAAAAAACTACGGAAATACATAGAAGTATGCTAGAAGAGAAACCAACGTAGTTACGACCGCCGAAGTGAACGAGATGCACCAACATTATTTTCTCCAACAACGGTATTGTGCGTTCTAGTCAAAATTTCCATGGGCGGTTCTTTGAATCAATCACGCAAGCAGTCGCCCAAGTGACTTGGTTTTGAATGTGGGGATAATAAAATGCTTTAGTATGGGAACAATTACGACCAATGGGAGAGAGTTACAAACGGAGGATTGACCAATCAGCACGCCGTCAATCGCCCTAATCAGCCTCCAATAGGCCCTGGTTGGCAAATTTGAACGGGAAGCACAATATTAATACTGTCGTAGTCATAGAGATTGTTATTTTCAAAATTCAGCCACTGTCATATTCCATTCCGATCGACTGAAATGGATCAATTGCGCCATTTGCAGATGAACACTCGGTGCAGTTAGATCTATTGCACACTGTTCACCATTTAAAGTGGTTTACATGAAGTCATCTCACATGTCCGTTTGCGGATAATCTAGCTTCAAATAACAGCCTCGTGTTGTAAGGGTATAGATCGATCGACCGAGCACACGGCGGAGAACGTCGCCTCGTTCGTTATGGAGGAAGTGGTGCTGAGATTTGGTGTTTTTCGCGAACTACTGACGGACGGTGCACCCGAGATGACAGGACGAGTCATTGAAGTACTAGTAAACATACTGCAGGCGAGGCAAATCAACCTAGTGCCGTACCGACCTCAAATGATTGGCTTAGTTGAGCGGTTCAACCGGACTTGGAAGGACTGCGTTGCCACATTTATGATGGAGGAGCCACAAAACGACTGGAGATTGTACGTGAAGTTTGCTGTGTACGCGTACAACTCCGCGAAGCATTCAACGGTAGCGCTATCACCGAACGAGCTGATGATGGGACGGACTTTGCTAGCGCCGAACGAGTTGTTGAGACGGACAGAGGTGAACGAGACCGGTGACTTGCAGCAGTACCATGAACGACTGTTGGTAGCGATGCACAGGAGTCGTGAGTGTGCGGAGAAGGCTCGGCAAAAGGAGCAGCAGCGGCAGGCACGATACTATAACCGGCGTGTGAGGAGCGCTAGGACGTTTTCTGTTGGAGATCGCGTGTGGGTCTTCAATCCCCCACGAGGTGCTAAGGCGACTAAATTTGTACATCAGTGGATGGGGCCTATGAAAATCGTGGAGCCAGCTGGCTACGACAATTACCTGTTGGAGCGAGAAGACAAGGCGGGGCCGTTGGAGACGATAATAGCTCACGTCTCATTTCTGGTGAGCTATCACTTCCCGACTCCATTGCTACGACAAGAGGTAGACGACATCAGTGAGCAGTTGAAGCATGAAGAGCAGGACACGGCAGGTGATGATGTCGAGACGTCAGCAGCGCCTATTCGAGCAGCGAAGGCAACAGTTAGCGCAGCAACGACAGCAGGAGATGAGCGAGGACTGGGTAGCACAGATACGAGTGAGAACGCACGGAACAGAGAGAGCGGCATACTGGTGGAACTTAGACGGAGGCGCAGACGGAATCGTGCCGGACAATACATCCTGGAGTACGCTCCGACGGTCAGATGGTAGATGGTGGTCAGTCGGCGGTAAACAGCAGAGAACAAAGTGGTGCAGTGTCAGGGAGTACGAGCAGTTGTTTGACACCGGACGGGTCGTGGAAGACCCGTAGTGTGAGGAAGTCGTGTAATGGGCAGCAGCACGGCAGTGACGCAGGGCGAGAGCATCCCGTCACAGCAGGACGGGCGGTGGCGATCGGTGAAGAGGATCTGGACGCGCAGCCGCTAAACGAAGTTGGTGGTACGATGGCAGCTGGCAGGTCGTGGAAGGATACGACGCTGGACGGTCGTCAGGAGACGATGGCTGCGGGCGGGGAGTCGAGCGACCCAACCGACGGCTCGGTTGTGTCAGTTCGCAATTTGACGCGAAGGAAGCAGACAGCCCAACAGCCGCCACGAAGAACGCAGACAGTTGACCAGTGCACGCAGACTGCACACGTTGACGAGAGATCTGTACCTTATGGTGAAACAAGGAACAGTTATTATTGTTGGAGGGCGGACGATCGACGGGTCGGACGTCTCGTTGTTGATACCGACTAGCAAGCGAGGACAAGCAGCGTAGCACACAGGGAGGACCGGGAGGAGGCCAGTGTGTCTCCGAGTCCCCGAGTTGCGAAGTAAGGGACCAGTGTGCCCCGAGTGACGAGGGCAGGCGTTGCAGGAAGCCCCACAGTGTGTACTTGGCCTGGTGAGTTAGTTAGTTTAGCAAAAAGTAATACAAAAAGTTGGTGGTGCGTCGATACAGACAGACCCCGGCACAGGACATCACATTGGTGCCCTGTCGGCCAGAAGGAGTTGAATTTCGTACAATTTGGTGGCCCATCGGAACAAGCGCGGCAGTCGGTGCTAGAACCACGTACGCCCAGGTGCGGGGTGGATCCAGAGCACATTACACTATCATATCCATAAAGCTACCGCATTCCTCAATCACCACGCGATGGGTACTTCTCCTCCAACCATGCACGAATTTCTCGATAATCCGAATACGATTGGGTCATACGGTCTACGTCTGCCTTTATTTTCCTCACCTCATCGTCAGTGTAGTTGTTGGGGTTATGTTCGTCCAGAATCAGCGCTACATCAAAATGTCCGGAATGAATTGCTTTTTCCATTGCAGACTTCGTGTCAAGTCGCGTACAGTTGTTAAGAAACCATTGCACCACAGTCATTTTTCCTTTGTCTGAAGCTCAATCAGCGCCGATCCTGGATAGCCTTCTCGGCGATTTTGGTAAAGCCACTTCACAACATTCAGCGCACCTGCAGCTGCAGCTGAGCTCATTGCCTTGCTTGTGCAACCTGCCCCAATGTTCACATGCAGCCACTGCAACATTTTCAAACGACCGTTAGCCGCTGCTTCATCCATTGCTGCAGATGAGCACCCTTCCGAGCAGTTTGAATGCAGCCACTGCAGAAACTTTAGCTGATCATCAGCAAATTCGCGCGGTTCCTTATCCTTACAACACGCCCCTGTGCCTAAATGAGTATACGGCTCTTCGGCATGGAACTGCCTAGCAGCTACCTTATCCATCGCCGCCGCCGTACAGCCTTCGGAACGATTTGAATGCAGCCACTTCACCACCTCAACATGACCTTCAGCAGCAGCGCAATCCATTGCATCTGTGGTACAGCCCTCAGACCGATGATAGTCCAGCCACTTGACAACTTCTAAATGCCCTGCCTCTGCAGCAGCATCCATCGCTCTAAATGTACATCTCGGGGGCGACGACGCTCCCATTCCCCACCGTCATGTTGCCTTTTTCGCTTTTTCTGGATCGATTTGCCTACACGATGAAAAATTTGAGCACCTCAAGGTGTCCGTATTTGGCTGCGGCTTCCATTGCATTGGTTGGAAGCACTCCAAGATATACCTCAGATTGGTCAGGTTGATCACAAAGAGGTCTACACTTGAATCAAGGGAGTACTTTGCGTACAGCCATTGAACCAGCTTGAGGTTTCCATTCGTTGCTGCCGCATACATAACCTCTGAAGCATCGTGAGGTACACGATTTTTCGATGTGCGCATGCAGCCACTTCACCGTGGCCATGTGGCCACGTTCACAGGCTTTTCTCACAGCTACAGCGAAAATATTCTCATCATCGTCCTTCTCTGTGTCTTGTATAACACCACCACAGTCTGCCAACCACTGCACGAGTTCAAGAGCACCGATTTCTGCAGCTTGATCCAGTGCATACGTAGCAACTCCTGTGTATCCTAATTCAACAAGATACTGCACAATATCTCCCGAGACCCGCCATTCATCTTCATAGAGATCGTTGCAACTAATGTAACCCACAGCAAAGCCGATGTCCACCGCCCATTTAAGCTCCACCAACTTATTTTGCAGAATAGCTGTCCCGTGACCGAAACGTTAGCTCTTCTGGTCGCATCCGTGCTGACACGTTCATCCAGCCACCGCACCAAATCCCAATGACCAGCCTTCCATGCCTTATTCAGAGCTTCACACCACGATTCTCCCAACCACCTGTCCACATTCAGTTCACTCCATTGAATGTCCCCGTGCGTCTGATCACCTTCCAGAAGTTGCAACAGCGACAAGTGGCCACATCCTGCAGCCATCTCAATCACAGTTTGAGAGATGGGACAGTTCTTGAAGTGGCCAAGCAGCCACTGCACCATCTTCCGATCCTCTCGCTGCACCGCTTGCACCATTGAGCGAGTAAATTCCCATCGATAGTAATGAGGTTCGCTCTGAATAAACTTCGTCAAACTGCACCGACTGGTCCTGGAGTCTCGAAAACTCCTCTCCCAAACCAAATCCAGCAGGTAGAGCGATCCGGTGGGGGTCAATGCACAGGCACGAGCTAGTGCCAAGTCCAGGATGAGCAGGTCGGAGATGATTGCCAACGCATAATTGCACGAATGGAGCTCAGTTGGGCACTTGGTGCGCAGCACGGACGACACGATCGTTAGCATGACGATTGACCAATGCTCGATCTGAGACCGACAAAGTCATTGGTCCTTTGTAAACTGGTGTCTGCGACGTGTGAGAACTCATTGCGTGGTTAGTGCTATGTATCAGATACCACACACATTATGTCCCTGAGAAAAGCTATAAGAAAGTCATCGACTTGAGAGGGAGTGCCGCATGATGCATTGGAAATGTTTTAGCTCCAGCACTAACTAACACAAATTATGCGGTAGCTTCTTTTGGGATGATGCGGTAGCTTTTGAGTAGTAAAACAATCAGCAACTAACGTTAGTCCAAGCCATTTCAATTGAAGCCCGGCAATACCGGGCCGGCATGCATCTACGAAGTAATAAAACTATGTTGCACGTTGTGCCCTCCAGGAATGGAAGTGCGCCAAGAAAGTCATCATTTAAAGTTAGATTGTCATGTAAGACTGCCACTCTGCCTCGTCACCATCAAGCTCGATCGCCATACGCCGGAAACGGGAAGGCCTTCTCTATAACTGCTTCCATATCTTCTAAATATTTTTCCCTTACATATTCCTCGGCAGGACGAGGACGAGGATACCTCCTCCTCACACCACGCGCGAAGTTCATTTGTGCTTGCAGGCCGGTTTAGAACCTGTTGAGTCATTTTTGAGAAGAATAGGCGATCGCACTCTCCCAAGCTCGTAGCCTTTAATACTGAGCTGCTCGAGAAGATACAGCAGATCTCCAGATAATTATTGTCAATAACCTCACTCAATGCTAGCATGATGCGAGCTCTTGAACAGGTGTAGATTATCCACTTTACCACTTTATCACTTTCTTCTGCAGCTTCTTCCAGGGTAGTCATGGAGCTCTCGATTCGATTTTCAAGCAACCCTTTCACAACATTAGGCTAACCTCTTGTGGCGACGGCATACCTCGCTGATTTCGTGCAACCCTCGGGGCTTCACCACTTCCAGTGACCATTTTCAGCGGCGCTATCCACGGCCGCTGTTGTGCACCTTCCCATCGATTTTCGAGAAGCCACTTCACAATATCAAGACGACCAATGCCAGCAGCAGCGTCCATCGCTCTGGTTCTGCACATACTCGTGTTTGCATGTCACCATTCCAGCACCTCCAAGTCGCCGTTGGCAGCAGTGCCATTCATAGCTGCAGGCGTGCATCCTTCAAAGCGATTTGAATGCAGTCATTGCAGTATTGTCTATCAGCTGAAGGCGAAGTTGAAGGTTCATAAAATTATTCACAGTGCTCATCAGCTTCATCATGACGGCAAATCGTACCGCGGTGACACGTTGCTGCATTGTTCACCGCTGAAGTTATGGTGTGCTGCACTCCTCGGATCGACACGCATGCAGCCACTTCGCAACACTGAAATACACTAACATCGGCACCGTCCATCACGGCAGGAGTGCACACAGGCGTCGACCACGCCAACGAGCTTTTCCGCCACGAGACTTTTTTATTCTTCCTTGAAGCGGAGTGAGCAGTGTCCAGGTACTGAAGAGCATCAAGATGCCAATTCTTGGCCGCAGCATCCATCGCCGTCACGGGCTTGAGATATTCGCCAAAGTGGCCGCTCCTGTTTGACGCAGCAGCTTCTTCACGAAACAATTCCACTATCGAGTCGCGCGAGTACTGCCCATACAGCCATTGCACAATGTCCAGGTTTCCACTCTCTATTGCAGCAAACATTGCCCTGGAAGGACCGTTTGGTCAACAAGACCCCGGAATTTAGCAGTATCCACTGCACCACAGACAGTCTGTCCATGTCACCAGCAACCTTCAGCGCATCGGTTTGGTGAGACTCATTCAATCCACCCCCGTGGTATTTGCAGTGGAACGCCATCCACTGGAGACACTCTTCATCATCGAACCGCGCAGCTTGTTGCGCCACTTCGGCAACATCCTTAAGAGGGACATGGCCTACTTCCACGAGATAGCGCAGTATTTCAGGACGAGTTTTTCCATTTCTTGTCAGGGTTGTCTCCAGGTCGAAGGACTTCCAGCCGTGGATGGCATGGTAAGTCTCGGCCCACTTGACATGCTGCGGCTTAAACGGAACAGTCTTCAACATGAATGCCGCTTGCAGTTTCGCCAGCAAGCTTTCTGCTTGGTGCAGTGACTTATCATTGCAAGATATTGAAGCTGCAACCGACGTGCTCCTAAAGCTTAGCAACAATCTCTAGCTCCGCCCCTCCTTGAACCTGCAAAACCTTCAACATTGAAGCCATTGCTGCCAGACGGCAGGTGGAGATTCTCCCGACAAGATGACGAAAGAACGCGGCCGATAGGAGCTCGACAAGAAGACTTGACGAGCTCGCGAGCAGGAGCTCCAGCTCGACCACGAGGTATCAACTCAGAGAGTACCCACCGCCGAAAAACGGCCGCCAGAGACGACCGCCCCAGAAAAACGCACGCCGAATCTATAAAAGGTGATCACGGTTGGATCAATTTGCTGTGGCCGTAGCGAGCCATTGGCATAGCGGATTATGCAGGCCCTCTGCAAGCCACCCGCTTTTCGCAATTTTGGTCTCTCGTCGACACTTTGCAAAGCTATTTTCCGGTCCGTTGGCAGATGACTGTCTCTGGGGTGCCAACCGGGATTTGCCACGTACCGCGTGGGTCGGTGGGGTCTCTGATTGGTCATGACTCGCCGTGTGTCATTATTATGCGAGCGTACATGGAACTTGTAGGTGTTGTATTCTGGAGCTGCACATTTAGCATGAAAGTGCAGAGCACGAAAGTGCTGTGTGAAGCAGGAAGGTGTGAGTGAAGCAGAGACACCGACATCTTGTACCATCAAGCGAAAGGCCACCTCGGATTGGCGTGTTCCTTTCCCTGGTGCAGCAGCACCAAGCACAAACGAGTCGCTGGGCTTGGTGAATTTGTAACTTTTCGTAATTAAATGAAAACATTTACGGCATTGTTGATTTCTGATTGTTATATAGCCAACCATAGATACAGCATTGCCTAGCAAAGAACAGATTGATTCCACCGCATACATTGCAACAAACGCCGGTAAGCGAAACTGCAGGTCGAACTGCCTCGTGTTGCTTCTTGAACTGTACAGTATTCTAATGTTTTTTTTCAGTGAACCCCTCCAGCGTTAAAAAAACAAAGCTAAAAAACTGTGTGTAATATCTTCTAACGCATCCAATCCGTGCTGTCATCTAAACATGGGCAGTGATCCAGTCTGCTCCGCAGCAAGCATCGGGCGTCATTCATTCACAGCAGTAAACGTGGTCGCCGACTGCCTGGCGTGCGGCCACTCTCCTCGTGCTCTTCACGCTCGAGGGCTCTCCAAACTAATACTGCTCACAAATCCAAGCAGTTTGGTCTTCGCGTAAACTCAGTCAACTCAAACTTAAGGAGCTCAACTCCCTCGACAGCCACACCCAGCTGCTCGGAGTCGACACGAAGCACCGCTTTGGAGCTCCATCGCTTCACGCCTCGACCGTTAGCCATCCCGCAGCCATCTGCGGCATCAATTCGGACAACCGCCACGGTACGGCTCCACCCGTTTATGTCTACAGTATTAACCGAGCGTGATGGACACGAACCGCCGCGGACAAAGCCAAGCAGCTCACTTTTGATTTAGCCGAGTCGCGAGCACATCAACTCGCGTCCAGTCGTTCCGTCCACTAGCTCACTCACCTTATCAATCATTTGTTGCGATGCCGGTCGTCAGCGTCGGGTTCATCGGCTCTGGCCGCCTGGCCGAGCGCATCGCGCGCGACCTCATCAAGAACGTGGCGCCGCAGCGCAAGTTCAGCTACAAGAAGCAGCGGCTCGTGTCCACTTTGCTGGCCGCGGACCCGCTGGCGGAGCGGCGGCGCGTGTTCGACGGTTTAGGCTTCACCACGAGCGCCGCCAACCAGGACATTCTGGCGGACTGCGACCTGGTGTTCCTGGGCACGAACGCCACGGAGGCGCTGGCCCAGCAGCCGAGCAACAGCCAGACGCTGTACGTGAGTCTCATGGGGACCTCCCGGCGCTGCAGCTCGAGCGGCTGCTGTGTCCCGGAGCCAAAGTGATCCGGATGATGCCGCAGAGCTATCTGGAGAGAAAAGGCCTGCCCAAAGGAGTGCTGCCGCCCAGGTCCTGGGCCACAGTCAGGGCTCCCATGTGAGCGACCAGGACCTCGAGAAGGTCCTGCGCATCGCCGGAATTGACAACTGTGTCGTGGTGGACGAGAACCCGACGGAATGGTCCATCCCCAGTGGGAGGGACTCATCCACCGGTTCGTGAGCACCGTGAGCGACCACGCCGTGGCTGCTTCCAAGGCGGTGCGCGAGATGGAGGATGTGCTGCATGAGACAGAGGACGGGGAAGAGGTCGAGGCCGACTTTAAAGACACGTACGATCTCGAACGCGAGCTGGGCTCGGGCAAGTTCTCGACGGTGTTCCAGGCCACGCATCGCGAGACGGGCGAGACCTTCGCCGTCAAGTCCATTAAGGACGACGCGATGACGAGCGAAGGATGCGAAGTCCTGATCGCCGAGGTGGGTGCGCTCAACCGTCTGAAGCACCCGAACATCATCTCGCACCATGGATTCTACAACGAAGACGGCAAGTACCTGCTGGTCTTGGACTATTGCAACCGAGGCAGTCTACGCGGACTGATCGATGAGCAAAAGGTCATCCCGGAGCAACTCGCGAAGCGTCTGCTCAAGCAGACTCTGTGTGCTCTCGAGTACTGCCACTCCATGGGTCAAGTCCACCGTGACGTTAAGGCAGAGAATGTCTTGCTCACGGAGGACGCGGACGGAACGCTGACGGCCAAACTCGCGGACTTTGGTCTGTCGGAGGAGCTGCAGCTCGCGAACCGCCGACTCCAGACCATGTGTGGGACCCCGCAGTATTTAAGCCCCGAACTGGTGTCCGGCCGGCTCTACGGCACCCCCGCGGACATTTGGAGCACGGGCATTCTAGCCTACATGATGCTGAGCGGCATCGTGCCGTTCGACGAGGCTCGGAACGACGCGGAGCTGTACAAGCTCATCACGCTAGGCGCAATCTGGTACGACCAGCCGCAATGGAAGGAGGTCTCTCCTGCAGCCAAGGACTTGGTGCACAGCATGTTGGACATCTCGCCAGAATCTCGCCCCACTGCGGCTCAGCTCCTGCAGCACGAATGGCTGCAGGACGCATGAGAGAGTGGCTGCTGCGAAATGATTATTCTGAAGTACTAGTGAGTTAAGTGAGCGTGGTTGATGGTAAAGCGAGTCGTAACAGGTAGGTGCGTAGCAGCACCCGTTCCATTTATCGCACACTCCCCGAACGCATCTCTGTGGTTTGCCATTTTCAAGGTGCCTCGGACTGTCAACATGGAGCTGCCGCAGCTCACGGTCGTGCGCTTCTTGTTCTACCATATTCTTCGCTGGAGAGTATTGATGCCAAAATCTCGGACTGTCTGATTGTGGTCATTTCTCTCTTCGAAGCCTACTCTTTAGTCCCATCGGATCGGTAGTGCTGCCCAACTTGGTGTGGGCGAAGAGTTTCTCTTGATCAGTCAAGCGATTCGTCGCGACGACCTGTGCAAGGTGAATTGGTTGCGAATAGTTTCTCCAGTGGATGGCGTCCCAGGAAGTACCCACGGGGAATGGATTAACGAGTCTCACCAAATGGATGCGCTGAACGTTTCTGGTGGCATGGGCAAACTGTGTGTGGTGCGTGTTGACCAGCTTCAAGCTTAGGTTGTTAAACACAACTTGTGATCATTAACAGTTTGAACATGGCAAACAACACTGCCACAACACAATTTAGCTTACCGTTGATGATATTTCGTCCATTGCGAGGCAGATATCCATGATTTGCCACGAATTGAGAGCTGCAGATATCCATGATTTGCCACGAATTGAGAGCTGGGCACGGTGAGCGACTGTAGACTGTTGTAGTGTCCGGCACACCAGAGTTCTCCTCACCGAAAGGCTTGTAGTACGCGCCCACTTGCAGTTCCTCATTGGATTGACGGTAGTAATCACGCTTTTGAAAAAAGGGTCGGAATCAGCAATTGCAAGACCCACAAATGGCCACATAAAGCAGCTTTCATCACCACTTCTTTGCTCACCTTACACCCCACCAAAATGGTTCAAAATCCATTGCATCATTTTTGAGATCACCCCGACGCACGGATGGAATCAGTGCTTTGGAAAACGCCCATCGATATTAATGGGGTTCCATCTGGAGCATTTTTGCCACGGTCCACCGACTGCTTTTAGCGTCGCGAACTTCTCATCCACATGAAATTCAGCAGAGCCGTCGAACCCGCGCGACTCAATTTATATCGGCGACCAAGAAGTCTGAGACGATAGCAACAACATATTCCGGCCAGCTTTTTAGTGCGAACTTGTCCCGCAAGACGCAGATGACGACCGTGAGCTCCAACGGAGCCTCTATGAAAATTGCAGAATGAACTTCACAACACAGGAAGCGTTCACGGGCAGGGATGGCACAACTCCATCGGCGGCCGCTTTTATACTAAAATGCGACGGAGGCATCCATGCTGGCCTTTTATTATAAAAAGAGGACACTAGCGGAGATGCGCATGTGGATTAACACGAGCTTCCTTCAAGACAACCTATACCTTTGATAAAGGGGTTTGCTTTACTGTTCCAGTTTCACAACCTATCCACTTAGCTGCATTGCAGAAAAAAATCAGCAGTACTTTTCGAATAAAAAGCAGTCAGCGCAGACATGGCAGATAAACCGAATAGCGATGCCATTCACTCGATTGTAGTACACTGTCGCCGCATAGCTCTAACATCACGAAACTACTCAACAACTCGAGCTACCAGCGCGTACTTACTTCTGCCTTGTCAACCTGAATGACATCAAAAATCCCTGTCTAGATCATCTGTTATTGTTTGCATGTCACTATAGCTGTAGGTGTTTGGCTCGTGCATGTGGAGAAAAAGTATGACCTGAAACCATATCCACAGTGAGCTGCTCGCTTCATGGCTGGCAATACGCCAATTCCGCTACACATGGAAAAATAGCCACTCAACAATTCGCAACTGGCGGTGATCAGCAGCTAGTTTATACTATAGTATTTGCGTGAAATCGAAAGGTAGCTCTTTTCTTCCTGCTACTGTGTTCAATGTTGAGACAACGCAGCACTCTGAACGATTGGCACACAGCAATTTTACCCCTTCTAGATGACAATTTCTAGCGCTTTATCCATCGGCTTCGATGAACAAGTTGGTGAATATTTTTCCTGAAGCCACATGAAGTGAGAGAGTCTTCACTTTTTTCTCTTTGAAGAATTTATCTGGAAAATCTTCTGCAGCGGCAGCAGCGAAAGCTTTGGAAAAAGCACATTTTCGGGAGAATGGTGGAAAATGGCAACATACGCTCGATCATTGATATGCAACGACTATAGGGTGTTCCTTCAGGATCTGGATTACGAGGGTTTCATACTACTAGTAGTATGTAAGTATCAGCCCGGGATAGGAGTTCACTTAACATCTTTACTCTCTTCAAGATTTCAGTTAAGCTCATTTTCATTTGGCAATCATAGCAGCACCGATAGATATCCACCAAGCTGATGAATAGCAAATGTTATTCAATTCAGACACAAATGTCGTGCAATCGAATCTCTAGAACGGACGGTTCATGGAGCGCTGCATCTCCTCCCAAATGCGAGCTCCCAGCTTCTCCGACATATTTGGTAGTTTGGACGACATCCTATTATTCTTCTCCCGGTCGCCAGCGGCCTCCATACTGGAACGACTGGCTGCGTCCCAGTCCAAGAACCCTTTGACAACCTCCGGCACCTCTGACGGACAGGGTGGAATCGGTCCGTCGTAGACTTCTGCAATCATCTTCTCGAAGGACACACCACCTTCTCCACGCTGTTTGACCATGACACGACATAAACCCTCAGCGTACTGTTTGCCCGTCGTGGGGCATTGGAATTGGTGCAAAAGTAGATCCAGTGGCCGTCCCAGTACACCATTTGGGTGCGAATCTCATAGGCTTGGAACGGCGGAATGGCGTGGCGGTAGCGAATCGCTTGAGAAGCTGCCAAGAACATACGTCGGTGCTTTAAAGCCTGCCACAATACACCCGTCGAGCTAAACAATATAAACCAAGAGGTTAGCATTAACTAGGATTTCAAAGCAACTACATGGTGGCTGCATCGTACGCAGTGAAGTGCCAGCGTGCGAGCTCCATGCTGAACAGGAAGGACGAGTTGTTGAGGTGCATGTTCACATCGCAGTCCAAGAACCCGGATCGACCTCGCCACACCGCTGGGTAGTGCAAACCTGCCAGACCCGAGCGGGGATTTTTGTGCAAACCTCTGTGCATGAGACCCGAGCCGATGTTCCACAACATGCGCAGCACCATGGTCTCAGCTCGTGCAATCGCCGAATGCCAATCGGTCGGTGAACTGTCGTGTCCCCCAACCTCAACTGCCATTCACGACGGAATCAACGTGACAGATCCCCAATCGCACCAGCAGATAACAATCACGAAAAGTGCACAATCTCCGAGGAGGTGCCATAATATAGAGGGCTGCTGCGTCAAGAAATCACGAGCTGCCAACGAACGCACTGACTTCGTTCTGGATGATCACCTTCACAGTTTCTACATGTGATTCAAGTTAAGCTTCGAGCCGATGCCGTCTACTCTTGCTCGAAGGCCACCTTGAACACGTCGTCATAGTAGTCGGCAAAGTGCACATCTAAGTCCTTGCGCAGGTACTCCTCCAGCTCTTCAAAGTCACGCTTGTTGCCAAGCGGCAGGATGAGGGTATTCACACCGGACCGTTTGGCGGCGATCGTCTTCTCCTTAATGCCGCCAACGGGAAGAACCTTGCCCACGAGCGACAGCTCGCCCGTCATAGCGAGGTCGGGCTTCACCGTCCTGTATAGCCAAGCAACAAAGCAGATGTGTTAGAAAACCCAATACAGGTCGAGTTGGTCCAGAAAAGAGCTGACTGCTACGTACTTGTTCATTGCAAGCGACAGCAGTGCCGTCACCATTGTGCACCCAGCCGACGGACCGTCCTTCGGAGTGGCTCCCTCGGGCACGTGCAAATGTACCTCGTTCTCCTCGAAGAACTTGCTCTCCGAATCGATCCGGTGCATCTTGCTGCGAGCGTATGTGTGCGCGATCTTTGTGCTCTCCTCCATCACCGAGCCCATCTGGCCCGTGGTGATCAGACCCGAGCGGTCTGCCTTCGTCTCCACTTTCGTCGTCTCAATGTACAGCGACGCTCCTCCCATGGCCGTCCAGGCAAGCCCCATTACAACACCAGGGAACTGCCTGTCGAACATGCGATCACTAGAAAACAACAACACATAAAGCAGAGTGAGAATAAAAGCACAACAATGACCGCACTGGGTATGACGCAGACAGCACGTACGATGTGAAGATGGGCTTGCCTACATATTTCGACAGCTTGTCCGGCGTGATCAGGAAGCGGTCCACGTCCGACGTCTCCTCCTCTGCTTCCTTCTCCGCAGCAGTCGACTCACCAGCTTCTTGACCCTCGGCCGCCTTGGCGCGCTCGATATCTTCCACAACCTCCAGCGCGACCTTACGAAACACTTTCTCCACGTGCTTCTCCAGGTTTCGCACACCACTCTCACGACAGTACTGCTTCACAAGCGCCAAAATGGCCTCGTCCGTCAAGCCCAAAGATTCGGGCGTCGTCTCCGGCTCCTGCAGACCGGTACGCTCCAGGGCCTTGGGCACCAGATACTCCTTCGCGATGGCCAGCTTCTCCGGCGAGTCGTAGCCCGCCAGACGCAAGACTTCCATTCGATCAAGCAGCGGACCGGGAATCGTGTCCGTCACGTTGGCGGTGCAGATGAAAAGCACCCGAGATAAATCCACAGGAACGTCCATGTAGTGGTCTACGAAGCCGCTGTTCTGCGACGGGTCCAACAACTCCAGCAGGGCCGAAGCCGGGTCTCCTTGGTATCCGCGTCCGAGCTTGTCAATCTCGTCGATGAGGATCAGGGGGTTCGAGCTCTGTGTGGACTTCAGGCACTGGATGATCTTACCAGGCATGGCACCAACGTACGTGCGGCGGTGGCCCTTGATTTCGGCAACGTCACTCAGACCACCCACAGAAAAGCGGTAGAACTCGCGGTTCAACGACCGAGCGATAGACTTGCCGATACTAGTCTTACCAACACCAGGCGGGCCGACGAAGCACAGAATTTTGCCTTGGACATCTCCCTTCAGCTTGGAAACTGCGATGAACTCCAGGATGCGCTCCTTGATGTCCTTAAGGCCATAGTGGTCCTCGTCAAGAATCTGCTTCGCCTTGGTGAGATCAAAGTTCTCCTCTGTGGCCTTGCCCCACGGCAGCTGAGTGAGCCAATCCAGATAGTTCCGAGTGACGTTAAACTCTGACGAGTTCTTTTCGAGCATCGACATCTTGTTCAACTCGTCTTCCACAACCTCGTTCACGCTCTCAGGAATGCTGCCAGGTTCAAACTGAGCCAGACGTTCTCGGTACTTTGTGATCATGGCGTCCTTGTCATCCTTCTCCATGCCGAGCTCCTTCTTAATAGCCTTGAGCTGCTCCATCAGCAGGTAGTTACGCTGGTTCTTGGACACCTTCTCCTCCACCTGCTCCTTAATGGTCTGTTGCACCTTGCTCAGCTCCAGCTCCTTGGTAATCAGCTCCAGCGCTTTTTCAGCCGCGCTTCGCACGACATCTCCTCCATCACCTGCTGCAGCTCCTCTCCGTCCGCCGACGTGACCGACGCAGCAAAGTCCGCCAACTTGTATGGATTGTGGATATCGATCCTCTGTGAAAAGTACTGCATGTGGTCCTTGAACAGCGGGTTCATTTTCACAATCTCTCTCAACGTGGCCACGATTTCATTCGAGTAGGCTCGGATCAATTTGCTCTTGGGGTCAAAGCTCGGGTTGTCCAAATTGCTGATGTTCACTCGAAGTGGAGGTCCGTCATCCCTAATATCGTCAATAGCAATCCGTCGCTGCGACACCATCAGCACTTGTACTGAATTAGCGTCGAACGGCAACATGTTGTCAATGCGGGCGAAACTGCCCACGTGGTGGATCTCGCTCAGATTCTTGACCAAATCTTCCTGGCCGCCTGATTTGAGCGGGTCTGTGCTCGACTTTTTCAGAAATACGCCCACGTATTTTTGGCCCGACTCTTTTAGTGCCATCAGCGCTCGCGTTACTTCAGGATTCGTAATCGTCATGGGCAGCACCACGCCCGGGAAGAACGGGCGGCGGTGCGCCGGCATGGCCAGCACGTGCGGGTACGTGGGGGCGTCGTCGCCCTCCCCGACCGTGGCCAGGTCGCTGTCAATCACCACCTCCACGCTCGGGTCCTCCTGGGTCTCGCCCTGCTGGGCTTCCTTCTTGTCCGCTGATTCGTCATCATCGCCGCTTGCGGTTGAGTAATACGCGCTGTAGGCCTGCGGATTGCGTGAACCGAAGCCGAACGGGTTGGCTCGCGCCCGCGGTGGGTGAAGGCCACGCGCTGGAAGCGCGCAGAGGGCGGGGAGAAGACTCGCACGCTGGAGCGCGCCAGGGCGAACCGTCGGAGCGCCGCCGTCGCCATCAAACTACAAAGTGGCAAGTGCGGAAATGCAAAGTGTGGCCAAGCGGATCGGGAGGGACCATCACTCTGGTTTTGGTGGGTGGATTGCGTAATTCAGTTTTTGCTTGCGTTCAGTATGGGTGTGGTGGCGATTCGAGAAGGTGGTCGAAGGAGTGGGCTTAAATTCAACTTGTTGTTGACTTTTTGACACGCATGTTTAGCTGAGCTCGTCAAGATGTTGCAGCGCGTGCTTAAGCTGCTTGAGTTGTGTGAAGTAGTGGTCTTTTTCAGTGACAAGTTGCTGGTTTTGAGCGCGAAGCACCTTCACCTCGCGCACTAAAATCTTACGTTGAGACTGCCGAAAAAAAAAAAAAATATAGACAAAAGTTGTAGTTAGTACTTGTTGCACAAGGAAATGATGATCAAAAACAACCACCACATCGTACCCGAACTTGCGCTTCCAGGTCCTTCTTCTCTTCTGTGAGTAGCGCTACCATGTCTTGGATAATCTGTAGGCATTATTGAAATTCTGTCAGGTATCACGATCATTTCAGTCATCTCCGTAATCCGCCAACGCACCGTCGTTTTGGAAGCGTACTCCTCGCGCAGTTGGACAATCTCCATGCGCAGACCGTTGTTCTGCTTTGCATACTCTTGCAGAGTTGCTTCGTACTCCTGTGTTTTCGCATCCAAGAAGCCGATTATCTCACGGTCCAGACCAGCCTGCTCGTCCTTTTTAGCAGTGGTGGTCATACTGTTGGCAAGCGTATCTTCCAAGTCCTTGAGTTTCTCCATCAGAAAGTCGCGCACATTTTCAGCACTGTACAGACGCGCTGCTACATCTTCCTTCTCGGCCTGCACTTGGGCAAGGTGGGCCTTATATATGCATTGCTCCGTGAGAAACAAATAATAGTGAGAGTTCTCAAATGCAGCTAGTACTTACCTCCAGTGTCTTTACGCGGGTCGACATGTCATGGAAAAACTTGATCTGGTCAGGCTTCAATGACTTTACGATCGCATCCACCTTCGACAGCTGACAGATAAAAATCTACGATGAGTTTCTCTGGTTGCGACGACAGCAACAAACCCTTTGTTTGCTACGTCACCTTGTCTTTTCTGATGACCCGAGGAAGCTCAGACTGCGGTTCTGGATCTGTTTCCTCGGTCGAGGTGACACCGGAGGCTGCTTGGCCGCTGTGTTATACGAGCCATTCGCCAAGCTGGTCGGGGTCGTCACGCCGAACATGACGTTTACCCGCCTCACCAGCACTCGATCCGTCAC
Organism: Phytophthora constricta; assembly: GCA_011947335.1. Lineage (NCBI taxonomy): Eukaryota > Oomycota > Peronosporomycetes > Peronosporales > Peronosporaceae > Phytophthora > Phytophthora constricta. The sequence continues at coordinate 58,955 of JAAVTI010001077.1, read as the reverse complement.
ACTGATCGCGACCATGCTGTCTTGGTCCAGATACGAAAACAGCTTCAGCATGACCTTGTCCGGCAGCTTCGAAAACACGTTTTCTTCCTGCTCTGCTGTCACTGGTAAATCTCTCGCAACCTTCTCTTGTGCGGGATTTCTTCGAGACAGCATCCTCATCTCCGACGTAGGTCTTACAGGAGCTGTACTGCTTTTCAAGAGGTGCAGGATATCATTAGCTCGTCGTAGTTCTCGAATCTCTCGCTGCGCACTAGCCAGCTCCTTCGACAATTGCCCCGTCAGCTTCAACTGCTTTTGGCCTGCTCTAGCTCCTTTTGCATTCTGCAGCTCCAACAGGAATGGTCAATCCCCACCCCAATCACATTTTTCACTCTACAAATATCTCGTACGCTTCTTTCTTGGCCAGTTCCATGACCACCACCGCCAGATGCTCATTCAGCTTGCACATAATATTTCTACCGTCCTGCTCCACCTTCACCGCGTACTCATACGCCTACAAAGCAGCACCAATATATCAATAAATGACAGAACCCGTATGTTTTCATCATCACGGTCTCCTCTTCCAACCTGCTGTCTCTCCTCAATGAGCTCGCTCTCGCGCTCCTGATACTCCGTCAGCGAGATCTCGGTCGTGGCCAACTGTCTATGGAGCATCACGAGCTCGCGCTCGTGCTCGCAGCTCTCCACGTCGTACACCATCTCGTCCAGCACGTCCTGCACCTGAATCGGGACAGCTCCACCCGTGTTTTATCAATATTTGACCCTGATTGACCCAGTGACTGCCTTACAGAGCGCACCTCGGTGAAAACATGGCGGTTGTACGCGACCTCGGCCTCCTGCTGCTCTACGGCGCGGCGCACCAGGCTGCTTGTGCGCTGCAGCATGGCGGTGACAGGTTCCAGGATTGATACGCTTCGATGGAGCTTAAATTATGTAACAAACACCAAATATCGATTTGTTGAAAGCCATGTTTGTACTAAAGGCAACTTGTTTTTATTGTAGGATAAGTAGTGTTTTTCCCAACTTGTTTTTCGGATGGTCTAACCCTTATCTTTTAAAAGCCAAAAGTAGCCAATAGAAATCTCATTGCCATGGTTTTGACCAATCAAATTGCACTTCTCCGAATTCCCAAGACGCTCCCAATTATTTTGGGAATGTTAACAAATTATTTAATAAATTGGCATAGAAACTCCAGGATAAAGCCTGAATTATTCGAAATTTGCCACAACTTCCAAACTCAAATCTCGGTGCAAAATTGGTGGTGGTTGCGCTGCTACGAACCTCTTGTCTGCCATTTGAAAAGATGCAGCGAGTGGCGAGGGGGCTTGACGTCCCGCAAGGGACAGCAGGGCAGGGGTCAGCAGCTATGAAATGCTTCAGCGAGTTCTTAGCTCTTGGTAATATGAATGAGGGTTCGATTGTTTGCATTGCTAAGTCGCTATCTACTCCTGGGGCTTTACCAAGCCAAAACTTTTACTCTGTGCTAACTGCTTTTTCAATTTTTCTTCAAACGAAGACTAGCGCACGTGGGAGCCCTTTGGCTAAGCTACTGCTGTTGGCTATATGTCTCAAGTGGTTAATCTACTGCGAGAGCGGTATCCTACGTACTTGTCTGATAGCAAGCGAATTGGTAAAATTCGGGAAAAATGGCGGCAGCCATTGAAGAGCGGAACCTGCTAGCAGGAGTGCAGACTGGAGAAGCTCCAGGGTGTACGCTCAATGATTTGCGTGTCTTAGTACAGGAAACTGCGATTAAGGGGGTAGGATCAGGCTTTAAGAGTTTACATGATTCTGCGATACTAACACTAATGTGGCATACATTTGGCCGGGCTATCGATACGTGCTTCGCGAGGAAAAATCAACTGGGGATGGCTGCATCGGGGGAGCTGTTTCTCCACATCGCGCGTATCAAGACTTCTGTAGTGCAAGGTGTCTCTATCTACAAGGCGGCTGCACATTGGGAGCAGTGCATGCTCCATTCACTGGGGATGCTATTTGTCGGTGCTTCGGAGCCGTCGTGCTACGTGTTTCCACTTGTGCCACATGCTGCTGCCCCCGACTTGCCCGGCGGAAAAACCTACAGCAAAGACGAAGCTATTTTATACTGGGAGAAGCTGGAAGACTTTGCCGAACCGAATGGAGGAGAGCCAGCAGCGAAGCGCGTCCGTGGACGCCCAAACATGTCCAAGTATATAAATGATGCCACTACGCTGGTTGCAGAACGCGTCACCACGGCTTGCGCGCCCCAGACACCTTCGCTGACTGCTGGGCTCAGCAGTCACTCGCTGCGACGCGGGTCTGCTGCGTACGCCAACGCGTCGCCGAAGCTCGCCATTCAGTGGATCTCCACTCGTGGCGCTTGGCTTCTGGACTCACTCACAAAGGCGTTTGCATATGTCGGTACCACTACGCGCGAGGACCAGAGCGTTGGCAAGGTGCTGGGGGTACAAGGACCCACATCTCCCATGCGCTACACCAACCATCCGGACGCTGAGTGAACTTCTGCCTCCCGCCGACTACGCCCGGCTGCTGACATGCGTTCGGTCTACTCTTTGTTTGCTGCGAAGATCCATCTGAGTATCTGTTTCCTCTAGTCCCAAGGTATGCAGTGTCACATCTGCCCGGAGGGCAGACGTACACACAGGAGGAGGCTGTTGTATACTGGGAAAGCCTGGAGAATGACGACGAGAGTGCGAGCAAGCCCATGGCAAAACGAGAGCGCAAGCGGCCCAATATTGCCGGCTATATTACTGAGGTTTTCCGTGATACTTTGAAGCTCATGACGCCAGCACAACAACAAACCATTACGCGGAATATGACGAACCATTCGCTTCGACGGGGCGCTGCAGCTTATGCCAACGCATCGCCCAAACTAGCAATCCAGTGGATCTCCACAAGGGGTGCTTGGCTGTTAGAATCACTCACGAAAGCATTTGCATACATCGGGACAACCACACGTGAGGATCAGAGTGGCAAAAGTATTAGCAGGAAACGATGCACCCGACTTACCTGTGTCAACACCGACTATCCGCGATCTGCAGCAGCGCCTCTCAGTTGCGGAGTACGGCCAGCTGCTAACTCTCCGCGACGAGCTATACCAGCATGTCCTTGGGTCGCCTGATGTCAGATATAACGTGCATCTCGATGTCGTAGATGCCACGTTCGCGGCACTGCTCATGCACATGAAGTCCGTCCTCCAGCCCAGCTGCAGCCCCAACGCTGTGCTAACACGCTACGAGTATCAGCTGCATCGCCATCGCCGACAGCAACGAGCGTCTTGGTAGTCACATCAGCACCACGCTATGCTGGGAATGGGGGCATCTCACTGTGCGCTGGCGTACAGAAAATCACGCACAAGTAAGCCATGTTGTCACAGGAGGCGACACACTTCTCGCATCAACAATGGAAAACATGCTCAATCAGTTAGTTCAGATCAGCGACAGGCTGGCGAGACTAGAGGACACAATAACCAGGACACCTTCTCCCGCAACCTGTTCGTGCCCTCCCGCTGCTCTTGATTTGGTCCCGAGCTCTATCTCTTATGCGGCGCCTCCAGCTCAAGCGATGACATCCACGCTTGCTGGGTGTGTTCTGAACTGGTACACTAACAGAATATGGGAAACTGTTAAGGGTAAGCGCGAGCAAAACCAGCGAGCGGACGCAAAAGCTGCCGTCAACATAATGTTTGTACTGTACCAGACCCCGTGCGCAGTCACCGAGCCTCCCCTCGATCTGACGCAGCGGCGTACCAAGTCTGGAAGCACACAGTCTGGGACCTCGCTCTATCGCTGGACCGCACGGCAAACGAGCGACTGCACGCATTTGATGGTAGGAAGCCATCCGCGAAGGCATCGTCGTTTCGCAAACGCTGGCGTGGACTCAGAGCGTCGAATTTAGCCGCCTACAAAGCGCTTGGCGAGCAGTTCCTTGCCCTAAAGTCAAACGGTTCCATTGTTGACGCCTACACACCTGCGTCTCATCAGTGGACTGCTATCGACCTTGCGTAATACCTGCAACACATACGCCAAACCATTAACGCACAAGGTTGCTGCAAAACAAGATACTGGAGGCTGGAATCGAACCAGCAACCTGGAGGCCGAAGCCTCCTGCTCTACCATTGAGCTACTCCAGTGTGGGTCCTCGATCATGAATTATGGGCCTCTACATGAACACCAAACATACAAGAACCTACATTTAATACACAAGCACGACATTACACCACATATTATTTGTACATGCACCTCATTACTTTGACGTCGTGCCACCGTCGACATAGCTGTCGCCGTCCCGTCCGCACCTCGTCCGACTGCTGTCCACGCCCTCGCCGCAGTCCACGTCCTCGCCGCACTCCTCCACGCACTCCTCCCCACTGCAGTCGCCCACGCAGTCCTCCCGCAGTCATCGCCGCTGCCGTCCTCCGCGCCGTCGTCCCCCGCCCCGCCTCTAGCCGCTGCCTTCGTCGTCTGCCGTCCGCCGTCGCCGACCCGCTTGTCCTCCGCGCTGCCAAAAAGCGAATGGTCAGAAAGGAACCCCTCAATAAAGTACGACGTTTTACCCTTTTCACTCCCGTCCGGAATAAATAATTACATTGGGTGGGTGGCCTTTTTCCTGACTGGTCCTATACAAATTCTATGATGAGCGTCCAGAATGGTTTCCGGAATCTGACAATTACTGCTTACCGGCTGGGCCGGGGAGGTTCGAAGTTTGTAACCGTTCTGGCTTTTTACCATTTACCATACTTACGCTAAAATTAGGTAGGAAGGCAACGCAGCAATGAACTGTCAACTATACACATCAAAAGCAGACTTTGCTTCGATCAAGCACAATATTTCATCTACGATTGTCGTGACTTGATCAAAGCGGCAATCAGCGACATCACCTTCTGCTGTCGATGGTGAGCACTTTCGCGCTCCAACCTTTCACGCTCTTCTCGCTCAACCTCCCTTCGGTCGTGATCAAGCTGGGCCTTCACAGCAAGTTCAATTATCTGATGGGAAAGCTCCATTATCGAAGAGCGACGGAGATTAAGGTCATCAGGCGACGCCAAGTTTTCGGCATCCGGACGCTCCACCTCTGTTACGTCAGCTTCTTCATGTGCAGAAGCATCACCGGATATATCGAGTGTCGCGGGTGCCTATACTGCGCTGCATGTGAGTAGCAGCACGCGTATCTGCCGAACGAGATGGACACACACGAAGTGAGATCCCTCCCGCACTGATACGTATAGCTAGCTCTGTAGCGCAAGTTCAAGCTGAACAAGTAGAACTGACTGAACAGGTACTACACGAAGCTTCCGTCGCTGCGCCTCGGTCAAAACGTCGTCCTCTAACTTCATGATCTGCTCATCATGGTGCTTTAGCTTGGTCATGGTGCGCTCTCCGCCAATCCACCAACTGGTTACTGGTTATAGTCGTATGTGTACTCGGTTGTGTTTGCTTCTCTGCATTTACGATCTGCGTACCGGGTGTGTGGTCCACTCGGTTTCGTTGGTTGTGTGGCGCACAAGAATAGGACAATGACGATTAGGACAATGACGATGACGATTGTGAGCGTGACCGATTCAGCGATGACTGCGGTACTACGCCCAAACGGATGCCAATCAAAGTTTTCCACTTCGTTCCAAACTTCGAATTTAACGTTAGGCCCTTTTCTGGGTCTCGAAATAAGCGAGTTGGTACAAATGTCATTCCCATTACTAGTTTTTTCTTGCATTGCATCAGTTAGTTATCGGCATGCCATGCTTAGCGATGTACAGGAGATAACCGTTGTTCTCGTCCCTCCTTGGGTCAATGTATCCGAAGACTCGGCACTAAGCAATATTTTCGCGCAGCGAGCAGCGCTGATCGGACTTTAGGGTATGCAGGATCCGCGCGCCTAGGACGTACTCGATCACGTTTTCGTCGGCCACGTCCGTCCACTGCTGGAGGAGACGGCCAACCGGAGCTGTCGCGTGACCGCGCCAAGGCTCGCGCGGTGAACGTTCATCAAAGCATCGCATATCTGTGGCATTGGCTGAAGGCATGATGGCTGTGCACGACAGTATGAAGGACATTGCTGACGCCTTCAAAGCTTCGAGGACGCAATTAAGAGAGCCTGTTATCTTGCCTTCGGTGGATACCAACCACGAGATTTTACAGTCTCTGCGTGATCTCACGCTCTGCGTTCGTGCTCAAACGGACATGCTCGTTCAGCTGTTTTGACGGGCATCAGGAACAATTATGCGATCGAATCAACGGATATCACCCTGTAGAAAGTTTATTTAAGCTTGCTAGCAATTTATATCTGATATTCCATTTCGCTTTTGCTTTCCTATCTGACGCATCAAAGCGGGATTCATGGTTAAATATTCTTGTACTATATCAGTATCTTCGACAGCTTCCTCGACAAAGGGTATTATTGGCGTGTCATCAACGAGGTCGATCATTACGTTGTGCTATCGCTGCCATGCTCACATGCTTTGTTTTCGTCAACGACTTCTCGTCCATCACGGTCTGAAAGACGCGAAAGCGGCCTTTCCAGTCACCAAACGTGCACTCAACCGTCATGCGTGTGCTGGAGTGAAGGAAATTAAACTTTCTCTGCTTTTGATTTAGCGACCCGCCTTCTTCACGCTCAGCGTAAGGCACCATCAGATATGGCAACAACGCGTATCCGGAGTCACCAACAAAATGATTTCCTGCGGGAATCATAGGACCGGTGTGGCGCCCGATTGTATTATGCATCCACGACTTGCTATCCGGCCAGGAACCAAGACGAAGCTCCATACTCAAAAACGTTTAGTCAGCCGTCACAATAGCTTGCATATTCAGGGCAGGAAACTCTTTCCGCCAATAAAAGGTTTCCTGTTCTCCGGTCTGTCGACAGCAAGAAGGGATCCGTCCACAATACCTACAATTCCGGGGTAGCCACGGCGTTCTTCGAAGCGTTTCTCTACGAGATCCTAGCCGACGCTGTTTCACGATATCCCCGGATGACACTAAGAAGAAGAGCACTGCAGCACCTTTCTTCTCGTAGCAGTGTGACTTGGCCAGTACATCAGCAACAGAGATGCCACGCAGCTTAAGAAACCGCGCAATCTCTAGGAACGACGACCGGGAGCACGGTAAATTATCAGGAAACCAGGCTTCATACGAAGCCTCAACGAGCATCGCATCAAAACGCAGGATTGTAACTGTACGTCGCTGTTTGGGCTTCATCCTGCCGACTGCATGCAACCAGAACCACTGCTTGACCAGCGACGGCTGCCGCGAGAACAAGCGCGTCTTCCGTGCCGCTAATAGTAATGCGACCTCCAGCTGGCCAGGTCCTCTCCAGCTACTGGAGGTGGATAGAAAAACTGATTTGTGTCTCTTGTTGTAGTGTCGAGAGATATTTGAGCTGGCCAATCACAGGCTAGAAAAAGTCTGTTGTTGACGGGTTATCTAGGTAAGGAGTGCACTCGACCACGCCCTAAGGCTGTGTGCAGTTATCCTGGTCCATTGTGATTATGTCCAAGGACCAGTGGTCCGAAAGAGTGATGCGTGTCACTCTTCATATAACCAGGGTATAGTGAAGTTACCTCATTACAGTTTTATATCTAATAACGTAACACGTTGTTGTGTAACAGGTCTCCTCCAAAATCTAAGCAAACGCATTCTTCGCTTCGCGACTTCCAATCTTCCTACGACCGACATCGTAACTGACCCTCATACTACGTGCCACGACGGCCTTCGCATAATAAAGTGAAGTCGTTGCATACTTCATGATGAAGACGTCCGTGGTGGTGGTACTACTCATAAATTGAGAACGAAAAGGGTACTGGCGTACCTGAGTTTGATTCCGTGTTTTACGCAACTGGTACAAACGTGAAGAATTTAAAAAGGGTCACCTACGGGTCTGGCCTCGTTTGGGTCTCGAGACCCATTTGCGAGACCAGACCAATAGCAAAAACGAGATGAATGCTGCTTTTTATTTGCTGTTAGGCTCGGAACGAGGAAACCTTCCCAACAACCCAGACACGTACGATATCTAACTACTCCCTACGTATCAGGTGAATCTCCGTGAGACACCCTATTGCCAAGCAATGATCTACACTAACGCAGAATCGCTCTCGTCGCTACCTTCATAAGAAAACCCGTTGAAGATGTTACTATCGGCTTCATGGTGGCCCGAGTCGTCGCTGCTGTCATGCTCCATGCTATCCGAACCCGCTCCCTCAGAGCTGTCGGAGTCGTCCGAGTAGCCGTTGTCACCTAGAGCAGAGTGTTTACCTGGCTCGCCAGCGTCGGATTCGTCCTAGGACTCAAATACCATAGCCCGTGGGAGCTGCACGTCGTAGCGAGGTCGCTTGCGTGCTCTCGATGGAGTGTGAAGGCGGCGTTGTACATGTCCACGTGCCAGTCGCTCAATAGTGCTTACGAAAACTGGTATCGTCGGATGCGGTGCACTGAATGCCTCGTTCATCTTGCGGTTGAACCGTTCCAACGGATTGTTGGTTCGGTTTACTAAGCCACGATCAAGCCCATGTACATTCCAAACTTCGGGCCCATACTTCTTGATCCACACCTTGGCAAAAAATCCAAAGCGTGTCCAATTGCTCGTAGAGTACACTATGCCAGCTCCATCACACTTTTCCTGGATAGCTGTCTGAACATGTTGTGGAGGAGCGGCCTTCAATGGAAGAATGAACTGGTGCAAATGGTCGACCCATTGGATGGATGGGCCGTGACCAGACCGGGAGAAGGGAACGGAGGAACCTGCAGAATGATGGTCAGCAACGGGACGACAGGATCTGCTTTGTGAGAAAAATGTCTCGTCTACGCACCCCGGTCTGGAGGATGTCTTGTCCACGTACCCCGGTCTGGAGGATGTCTCGTCCACGTACCCTGGTCTGGAGGATGTCTCGTCCACGTACCCCCGGTCTGAGAAAACCTCGTCCACCCCGATCTGGAGGATCCAGCTTTAAGATAGCCAGTCAACCACGTCAGCCAAGATAAGACGCACGACAGTAGGGGTAGGGGAGAATATGGAAGGCCCACAGAGCTTCAAGGAGGTAGCCAAGGGAGAATAGCTTGGATAGGATAGGTGATTTGATAAACTCAGTCCGGAATTTACTTCGTTGCACACAAGCCAGTCTTGCCTCGTGCTCAAGACAGCTCTGCGCCGCCTAAGTCGAGTCGCCCCGATAACGCGACCCCGCTCCGCAGGACTGGTCCGGTACTCAACCCCAAACATCCGTGCCTAATAGGAGGGACACGTTAAACTATACCGCCTCCGGCCGCCCCGATAACGCGACCTGGAGACGAAGAACCGCGTCGGCGCCACGCACAACCTAGGACGCGCCGGCCCCCGATAACGCCGCCACGACCAAGGACAAGGAGAAGGACCTCACCGCACACGCGAGTGGGCGTCAGAGAAGAAGAAGACGCAGACCGAGGCATAATCCGTGCTGCGCCGAAACGCTTCAGGAGTCAAGCTTGACAACACTCCACCCAGAGATACGCTACTCAAGACCGGGAAAACCCGTACGGTCAACGGACAGACTTTGACGGGCTTGTGTGAGACCCGCACTTGCAAACTTTGCGAGTGCGCTATCCCACAATGTAGCACGCCCTTTTTCTCGATATGTTTCCGTTTGATAACGGTGAGCATATCGAGTACTATAGGTTGCATCGCGATCTTGGTCTCGTTCTCAGGAATAAAAAGCTTTTTCATCTTGCGCCTTACAGCTTGCTTAAAATGATAAAAGCAGCCCACGCGTTGGGCATCAGGAAATTGAACTGCAACGGCACTGATCAGTGCTGCCTCGAAGTCGCATACCACGGTCGCAGGTCGTATCTTTTCGTCTGTGCGCTCAACGACGAAGTTGAAGATATTCCAATACGTGTCTTGCGTTTTAGAAGTGCACAGGATGTAGAAAATAGGGACATAAAGCCCTGTCGCCTGATCCAGCACCATAATAATGACGCATTGACTGAATTGAGATGTGACACAGCGGAATGTTGCGTCCACAAAGACGGATGTGCCAGAATACGTCAGCAGACGAATCACCTCGGTGAGGGCCCAGCCGATAATTCGCTGAGGCCAATTTGGATGTCGTTGCATGTCTTCGTATTATGCATGGTAGATTTGAAAAAAACGAAGCTTTGAGTTCTTCACCAGCGACAGCGGTGGTATCTCCAAACGGCCGTGTACTTTCTCCACCACAGTGAGTTCGTCTCGTGTTAAACACACGAGAAATCACCTGCTCTCTTGTGAGGCCGACAACGGCGCGATGAGGCGCAGCGTCATTGTAGAACTCTTGGTTAACGATGTCCCACACGTGCCGAGCAGTACACGAAAGCTCTGAAATTGCAAGTGCATCAACTCGGCGCTTCATCCCTTCCACAACATTGACTTCATTTGCGACAGCTGCAACTACATGCTTGCAAGTGTGTTCGACGGCAATTGTGTAGGAATCTTGCAGAGCCGTCCGTTCAGCTTTGGCTCTACAGCCAGTTCGCCTATAGCCACTGCAGCGATAGGTAGCTTTGCGGCGAGAAATCCGTGCTCGTGTGAATTGGAAGCCCTCGATGAAAACAACGGTGGCGAAAGTTTCTGAGCGTTGACTCTGTTGAACGTGTCGAACGCCTGATACTCGTTCGTCAGGAGACCACCAATCGAAGTCGGGGGTCTCGGCCATGGTTGCGTGGTCAGCTAATTGAAGAATGATCGAGCATACCTGGATATTGCTGATATACTGCTTCCAGTAACCTCTGACCTCGGTGCGTGTGGACCAGTCGTTCATCAGAACGAGCGTAAGAGTGGCAAACAGCTCCCCACCAAAGCCCAAGACTGCTACTATGGTCTTTGATCATCGCAAAACATAGCTGTTGCAGCACTCAAACTTATCTTCAGGATTATATTGCAGACGCAGAAGCAAGACCCGATGGTGACCAGACCAATAAAATCGCAAGCGCAGTGCGGACCCGAAAAAGACCAGACCCGTAGGTGCACCCATTTTAACGCTAACCACAAACGTTCATTGTACTGGTATCTCATGACGCGATCCGTTGATGACTCCATTCTGGTCCAACAAATTCTTCGTAGCCGTAGTCGAAAACCAGCTCTTCATCCTTCGCAAGATCGCGCTGCGCCCAAACGTTTATGTGATGAATGCCGCCCACACCCACAACCTTAGGGCATCTCCACCACGGCAGCAAATTGCGGTTGCAGCAGTGAATTTGCTGTAACTTGCGGCCAGCTTACTCCACCGCGTGCACCAAACCAGGCCAGCAGCAAAACAAAACTTTTTGCAGCACTAAACGGCACCGATTTGTTTCAATTTTTGCAGACACTGCCAAATCCTCGTTCAATTAACATTGTCCCATTCAGGTGAAAAGACGGTGAAAACTTCGATACTTCAGGAGGATAGCGTTACTTACATCATCGCCAGGATTCGCTATCGCAATCGCCGACGCCGTGGCACGCCTCTGCATCTTTAGCGGCGTCTAGGTTGGTGCTGTGCGGTGGGAATCGCTACCAGCAGCAAACGCCGCCGAAATGTAATTTTCTGCTGTGCTGCAAGATTTGCTGCTACGCGGTGTTAGTAGAGCAATTAGGCGCTACATCTTCGTGGTTTGTGAACTTGCTTTTGTTGCCACAGCGAAGAGCACCTAACACTGCATCTTCGTTGAGATCGAAGAGATAGCAGATTTCGTGTAGTCCTCGCCTCTCAGCCTCATCCTGGGACAGCACAGCCCCTCGCCCAACGCAACGGTCTCCATCGCACGACGCCCCAGCCAGGGTTCGAAAATTGGGATAATGTTTTTTGGGTTATGGGTTTTATGAAAGTCCCACCCACCCATTAAGCTTCATTTCGGGGTATATTGGGTTGTAGCCAATCTACTTCACACTGCACATTTATATGAGATGTATTTCAAATACTTTGTGCAAGATACGCCATTGATACCAAGGCCGTTCAGCATACAAACATTAAGGTTAAATTGTGACGCCATCGTCTACAGAAAATCCCAGAACCTCGACCCACCCACCCACTGATGCAGTACCACCCACCCTTTCAGATGTGAAAACATGGGTTTTGTCGAACCCTGGCCCCAGCCGTGGGTCGCCGATAACTTACCGATTTGAAAAGTCTCGCGAGGAAGCGCACGACTTGTCGTCGCGCTTGATGAACGACCAACCCCTGAAATCACACATTAGCTCGTGCATGCAAGGTTTGTACTCGTGTGGTTGGAAGTCCTCGATCCTGAAAACGCTGGTTACGTGTTCATAGTGGTTACAGAGCTCCTCCCACTTACGCATGCGACGATTTGATCCCCCACAAGCCTTTGTACCCGTTCAATGAACTTGTGCAGCTCCGCGCAGCACCATGTTAGCCGACCCATGGTCTCGCGCAGATTTTACAACACCCTGCTCCGTTGATGTCAATGATGCTCCTTGTCGGCCAGCCACATCGGGCATACGTCGCTTCCAGCGCCACTCACCATAAGGAGTTCTATCGGAGAGAAACGCACGCATCTTCATCGCAACCAGCGAGTCTCTGGCAGTGACACATGTGAGTCGAAGCCGAATCGGACGGATCACGAAACATGTGAGGCGAGCGTTTCCGAGCAAGCATACTCGGCAATCCTCCCAGACGGAGACACCCTCTCCCAGACGGAGACACCCTCGCGGGATCTCGCGACGTTGAACTGAGCGCGGATCTTGTCGGGCGTGAGGTTCTGGCCGCGCCACGCGCCACGCACTGTACACGGAGCTGCGGACTCTGTCGTCCTTAAACATCTTTTTGATAACCTTTCTCTGCTTGGTGAGGTTACGCAGGTTGGCGATAGCTCTCTCTTCGTCGAGGTAATCGTCTACCTCATCGTCATCGGCATCCTTATCATTCGTCGTTTCGAGACCTCGAAGGAACTTCTGGCCTTTGCCATTGTGCTGGTCTGCATTGATCGAGCGCACGGCGTCTTGAGACACCGACTTTGAAATCGTAGTCTGGCCGAAGACCGAGGCTGTGCAATTTACAACCGCAATTGCTGCAGCAATCAGTAGCAGGTAACGTGATAGATGCATGGTAGATAAAGTCTGCAGCTGAAACGCAGGAGTCCTTGATGCTGGCGAATTGAGGAATGAGAAGCAAGTCGACCGTCAAGTTTTCCCGAGCAGAAAATGCTCGATACCATAATATGCTTGTGCCTTGATTTGATCTGGTCTGCCGCCAAATCTACATGTAAAAGTGGTGGGCGAACCGAAGCTTTCGAAGCCGGCAGCGAACCATGTGGATCCACGTCTACCTCCATTGAATAGTACACCGTATCAAAAGAACCCAGTCGTGGAGCATTGTCACAAGCTTATGCGCTACACGAGTGGAGGAGTAGCAAACGTGCGATACCGACACGAGCCGATTGCTGTTATGCCAGGTCTTATTACCAGTACTCGTGAGCGTGAACATGAGCTTTATTGGATGGGCACAGCACCCCTCAGTTTCCCCAATCTGTGCATTCGACAAAAAGTATGTTAGAAGCTCCGCAGCTCGATCGTGGATCTCGTGCTGCATGACAAGCTCCCAGTCAACAATGCGCCGCCCGAAAGTCTGGCTGTTATCACATCAACCTTGTTGGTGGAGGTATGTCACTACTAGCTCGTGCCTGCGAGTTAACTATTGTCGGATTCTTAGGTTTTTGGAATTGGTTGTCTTCGAAATGTCGATGGACTGTTAGTCTCTAGGACTGTTAGTCCATTGAAATTTTTAAGGCTTCTCATGACATGCAGTGAAGAGGAGCGACTTTAACATGGCGCAATCGGTTTTGCACCATTTTCCCGGTGTATTAATATGGGGAATCTCCAGCCACGCTTCTCTCTGGTGTGGTTTGCATCGGCCTGCATCTCAAGATGCCGTCCGACATCTCCAGGTGCTGTCCGGCATCCCGAGATCACCGCTGCGCAATCGCCACCTTCACTCGGTGGTGACGAACTGCATTCAACGTGCATTCTGGCCCTCCATGGCGCAGGCCGTGCCAGGGCCTTACATAGTGAAGACGAGCAAGGAGGATTGAAAAGCAGCAGATAAGCAGAGCAATAGCAGACACAATTCAATTTGCCAACAAACCCGCAGCAAGCAAGGCCGATTTGCCATAAAGAATTCTTTGGCATCAAGCATCGCACTGCACCGCACTACAGTAACCCGCACCGCAGCACCTCGCAACCCTCGATCCGCTTCGCCATGAGTGGAGGTTATCGCTTGGACAGCGATGGAGACGTCGAGATGAGCGTGCCGTAGCCTGTGTACGAGTTCATCACGGCGCCGAAGCTCAAGTTATGGGACCAGACCTCGCTCGTCACGTGGACTCGCGAGAGGAAGCGCTACGTAGACAAGATCGCCGAGCGCTGCGCCGTCACTGGCGAGACCCCGGAGCGCATCTGTGCAAGCGTCAAGTCCTGCTTCGACGTTGACATTCTGGCAGTGATCGCTCGCTACGTCCTGTACAAGCCAGTTGCTGAAGTGACCGACGCAGAGTTGATCGCCGAGGTGGAGAAGAGGTGCAACCACTTGAAGAACGCCCATGTGCCCGACCTGGATCGTCTTTTTCGTGAGCGACTGAAGATGAACATGCGCATTGATGATTGTGATGCTCGCATCTTGCATTACTTTGCCGACTTCGACCGCATCATTGAAGACAACGGCCTGACTGCGCAACTGGGTGTGTGCCCGGAGTCGGACCCATTCTTCAAACCCCGCATGAAGCAACGCTGCAAGCTCCTGATCAGTAGCCTGCAGCCGGAAGAGCTTCGCGTTGAGATCCAGCGTATGGTGAAGTTGGAGCACCGTGAAGCCGCCACGAGCTGTGTCAAGCTCTACCCTCTCATATTGCAACGGGCCCGTCTACAACAGCACTATCACTATCTCAGCAAAGAGTTTGGGAAGGGCCGCGAAGCAAAGAAGCCATCTCAGCCGGCGACTAAGACCTCATTTCCTGCTGGGAAGCCCCCGCAGGAAGCGACAAGTCGAAGGGAGACCACGCGAAGCAAGGCGCAGGACCCACTGCATCCGGTACGCAGGTTCGATCGCCTCCCGCACGGGGTGCTGGGCTTGCAAGGGGCCGCATTGGCTAGATGACTGCCCGATGGCCAGCGACGCCGAGAAGGAGACCGCTCGGCAGAAAATGGCCGAGCTCCGAGGCATTCGCCGCCAGGTGAAGCGCTGGCGTCTCCGGGGCTACGCAGCAGCAGATGGGCACTCAGTTCGCCTCAATGACCTCATCGATGTTCCATTCTGCCCGGACAGCGGTGCGGACGCCAACGTGGTGCCCCGCCGTGTGATCGACGACTTGTTGGAGCTACGCAGTGATGTGAGGCTGACGCCGCTGAGTGAGGCGCTGGAGGTGGAGATGTACGATGGCCGGGTGACTGTCTGCACTGAGGAAGCTCATTTGGACCTGCGCATCAACACTGCTGCCGGACCAGTGAACCTGTACGAGGTGCCGTGCACCGTGTTGGACGCAGACACCGACGAGTTCCTGCTGGGCAATGTGACGCTGTGTACGCTTGGCATTGATATGGATCGCATGATCGAGCAGTTGGCTGTGTCTCCGAACCTGGATGACTCTGATGAAGGACTTCCGAGTGTTTTGGCATTCAAGATGCCGTGCCTCACGCTGAACGGCTGCAGGCCATGCTGGCTGAGGCCATGGAAAATGGTTTTCCAGCAGCGCATGGAACTGAACTAGCAGGCTTGGTGACGGAGTACAGTGACGTGTTTCGTTCGGAGTTGGGGTTGGGGGAGCCGGCGCGAGTTGAGCCTCTCCGAGTCCAATTGAAGGACGACGCTGTGCCGTATCGTTGCAAGGCGCGCAGCTATCCGCCGTTGCAGAAGCAGTTCTTGCGAGAATACACGAAGGAACTTGAAGAACGTGGGTTGCTTCGGAAGAACAACTCGAGCCGCTGGGCATCGCCAGCCTTGCCAGTAAAGAAACCAGGCTCGCAGGATGAATTCCGGATGACCGTCGATTATCGACCGGTGGACGCAATGACGGTGCCTATTGCTGGCACGGCACCGAATCTTCCTGTGGTCACCAGCTCCGTTCGTGGTTCGTTTGGCTTCGCCAGTTTTGACCTGCACAAAGGCTTCTGGCAGATGGGACTCCATGAAGACTCGCAGGAGATATACAGCACTATGACGGATGACGCCGTCTACACTCCGACGAGAGTCCCGCAGGGAGCTACCGACAGAGCGCTACATTTTCAGAACCAGATGCAGTTTGTGTTCGACCCTTTGCTGTACAACACGGTGTTGATTTGGATCGACGATGTGATTCTTTTGCCAAGAGCGTTGAGGAGTTTCTGCAAGCGCTGCGCAAGTTCTTCGGACTGCTTCGCGAGTTTAACCTCAAGCTCAACGTCATGAAGAGTAAGCTGTTCCAGTTCCAGGTGAAATGGTGTGGACGATTGATCAGTAGCGATGGTGTTGCTCACGACCCTGCCAGAGTCGAAGCACTGCAGGAGCTGCCACTACCGGCTACTGCCGGCGACCTGCAGTATTTCCTGTGTGCTGCGAACTGGTTGCGTGACTCAATCGTCGATTATGCTCGCCATGCAGCTCCGCTCCAGGCCAAACTGGATGCCGCTTTGAAGGGAACCAGCAGGCGCCGGCAGCAAGCGTTGCGCATTCCGCTGGTTTGGAGTGACCAAGAGCAAGCGGCATATACCACGATGTTGCAGTGCATTGGGGCCTCGACCCCGCTCGCGTTCCCGGACCCCAACCAGCAAGTGTGTGTGTTCTCGGACGCCAGTGATATTGGCTATGGCATAGTGGTGACTCAGGTGGCTGAGTGGAAGCAGGATGTCCCTGTCCATGAGCAGCAACATCAGCTACTCATATGCAAGGGCGGGATGTTCCACGACTCGCAGGCGAACTGGAGTATCGTGGAGAAGGAAGCCTTTCCTATCGTGCAGGCTTGCTCCACAATGGAGTATTTGCTGCAGAGAGCCAATGGTTTCAGGCTCTACTGTGATCACTCCAATCTGATCGCCATTTTCGCCCCTGATAAAGAGTTGAAGAAGCATGTGAAGGCCAAGTTGCAGCGCTGGGCGATGCGACTTACGGGTTACATCTACACTATCGAGCATATCCCTGGCAGCAACAACCTTTGGGCGGACATTGTTTCAGATGGTGGAGACTACAAGACGACAGCCAGTCTACCAAGCGAATCAACCACGTGCGCACACGCAGCAACCGGCAGCTATCGCCCTTGCGGCCGTTGGAGGATGATGCTTTCGAGTGGCCGACTCTGGAGACGATCGCTGATGCTCAGCATCGACATGGCCGTAGTGCACCTCGTGATCACACGGTGGTTGATGGTCTCATCTGTGCCGACGGCAAACCGTGGATCCCGCGCGCTGCTAAGGAGCTGCTAACGCGGCTACTAGTTGTGGCGCATGCAGGCTCTCAAGGCCACCGTGGTGAGCAGGCGACAATGAACGCAATGAGTCGTTTTGCCTTCGACAATGCCATTGGCGTGGTTAAGCGGTTTGTGGGGCTTGTGTGCTCTGCAAGCACGTGAAGGGTGCGCATATGATCTAACGTCCGTGGGGGCCTACGCTGAAGTGTACCAAACGCAATGAGATTTTGCACTGGGATTTCCTCTCGCTGACGGAAAGTCACGGCGACCTGCGCTATGTGCTCGTTCTCAAGGACGACTTGACGCACTACTGTGAACTCTTTGCCTGCGTTTCGCCTACTGCAAGTGTGGCTGCCGAGGCAATGATGGACTGGTACAAACGCTTTGGGGCACCGAAGACGTGGCAGTCCGACAATGGAACGCACTTTCGCAACACTGTGTTGGACCTGCTTAGTGGCCGCTTGAAAAGCAAGCAAGACTTCACCCCGCCGTACAGCCCGTGGATCAATGGCACGGTGGAACGCGTCAACCGCGACGTGTTGCAAGTACTTCGAGTGCTTTTGATGGAGTACAAGCTGGATATTAAAGGAGTGGCCATACCTACTGCCTGTCGTTCAGGCTAATCTCAACCACACGCAGCTGCCGTCGCTCGGGGATAGAGCTCCTGTCGAGTTGTTCACTGGGCTGCCAGCCAGCAGCACCTTGGATGTCATTTGGAATCCAAGCAGAGCGCATGATGAAGAGCCTGTTGCAGTGGATTTGAGCAAGGCTGCCATCCGTCGTCGGCTGGACGAGCTCCGGCACAGCCTACAGCAGATGCACAAGGAGGTGGCTGACATCCGTGAGCGTCGCCGTCTCCAGCAAATGGTGGCTAAGAAAGGAGCTCCTTGCAATTTCGCTGAGGGAGACTTTGTTCTGTGGTCACGAGTGGATGCTCGCTTGCCTGAAAGTAAACTCATGGTCCGCTGGGTTGGCCGTTCAGAGTTGTTGAGGCACTCTCGCACTCCTTCATCATTGAGCACCTCATCACCAAGGCACGCCACGACGTTCATGGTTCGCGATTGAAGATCTACGCCGACTCCAGCTTGGAGGTGACAGAGGAGCTGATCCAGCATGTGTCGAGCCAAGGCATTCTACTGAACGTGGAGCAGTTCTGTGGGGCGCGTTACAATGATGAGCTGTCTCGCTGGGAACTGGAGGTGTCCTGGCAAGGCTTGGAGGAAGCAGAAAACTCCTGGGAAGGCCTCGAGGACCTCTTCAACGACGTTCCGGCCAAGGTGGCGGCTTTCGTCGAAGACAGCCCGTCCGCCGGACTTCGTGCAGCCTTCGCAGCTCTCCGAGAGTAAGCATGGCTTGGGGGCACTGTGGGGAATCTCCAGCCACGCTTCTCTCTGGTGTGGTTTGCATCTGCCTGCATCTCAAGATGCCGTCCGACATCTCCAGGTGCTGTCCGGCATCCCGAGATCCCCGCTGCGCAATCGCCACCTTCACTCGGTGGTGACGAACTGCATTCAACGTGCATTCTGGCCCTCCATGGCGCAAGCCGTGCCAGGGCCTTACATAGTGAAGACGAGCAAGGAGGATTGAAAAGCAGCAGATAAGCAGAGCAATAGCAGACACAATTCAATTTGCCAACAAACCCGCAGCAAGCAAGGCCGATTTGCCATAATTAATCACGAAAGATGTGGTGACTGAAGCGGCTAAAGATGTAAATCTGTGGGTGCTGCAACTGCTGGAAGAGCACGAAACTCGTGGTCCAACTTTGGGGAAAGATGGCGATGAGTCATCGGACGATGAAGTATTGGACGACATTGAGTGGCATAATTCAAGCCTGATGGAAGCTTCGAGAGGAGCTCACTGGAATTGTCTCGATCGCATTCCTTTCACCCTGGAGATGAGACGCTTTATCGGCGATCCGATAGAAAATGATGTTCACCACAACGATATGGAGCAAGTCAAATGGCTGGATTTCGATTGCCAGTCTGGATTTCTGTGATGAGCACGATAGATGGCCAAAACGTATTTAAAATGTACGTTATCTGCTGGAAGATAGTTGAAGCTGTAACACAGCAAGCAATAGCTCTAGTTGATCTCGAATTTACGCGTTGACTGTTGAAGACAGAAAATTTGCAAACCCTAAAAGGTGTCTCGTGTGGTATGTACGTGTTACAGCTATGCAAGCTGGGAATGAACATGATCACCACTTTACTCATAAAATCGATCTCAACATTGCTCTAGCGGGGACCATGCATACAGCCGCAGCTTAATGTGGTGCAATGGTTACCAGGATTTTAATGCTTAGATTATAAGTACAATGGAAGTGGCTGTTGCTGCCATGAACGAACATCTTCATGTACTTAAATGTCTTCACTGCGTCTGCCTTTCACAACTACAACAAATAAAAAACGAAACGAAAAGTGAAGCTCAATCAAGCCAACTCTGATGTCTGCGTTGCTGCTTGGTACGACACGTGCGTCTGGATTTAAGTGCTGAAGAGTGATTACACGCAATCTCTCCGAGGGGTGCATTACGGGCCTGACCATTTGAGCCTGGCTAGAGAAAATCTACCCTACTCCTCTACACCCCACATTTTATTAAACCCACCGAATATCTTTGTCTCTTTGGGACAATGAAGCAGGAAATGGAATTCTTGAGCCATCGGAACGTGGACGTTTGTTCAACACGATTGAAGGCTTGCGATCGGTAGTCGTAGAGCTTGCTGTACGCACTACTGGGTTCGAAGGTGTTTGGTGCTGATTACTTTTCGCTGGGGTCACCCGACAGCGATGAGTGGTTAAAGAACCGGTTGGCCGTCGGGAAGTGGACACAGTACTTCCAGATGACTTCTTCGCTAGAGCTAGTTGTCGAGTTGTTTCCATTTCGAGTCTCTGGACTTCTTTTGCAGCCTTCTTGAGAGAATCTTTATCTGCATTTAGCGAGTTTATCTGTAGGAGAGGTAAGTGATCATATGCTCATAATGCGTGAACAAGCAGATTCGGCTCCTACCACTAAATATGATTTGCTTACCTTGGCCTCAAGACGAAGCTGGAGTTTTTCACCCCTTTCGACCTTTGAATGCAGTTGTCGGTTCTCCGCTTCAGCGGACAAAAGTTCTACTTTGGTAGCATCCAACTCGCGCTCCAGTCGCTGTGCGATCTCCTGCTGCTCGCCCATGCGAGTGCGCATAATAGCCTCCCCGTTGCGCGCAGATTCCAGCAAGGCTACGTCGCATCTGGCAGATTGTAGGGATCGCTGTAGAGACTCGACTACTGCTCGTGCTTCTCGGTTTTTCGGTTCACCTATCCCGAAGTCAAGATAAACGTCAGAATTAAGACTCGAACAGACTTTATGTAGTTGCTCCGTCGACCCACTCGCTTGCTCTCCTTGACCAGATTGATGACCATCCGATGCACCAAACTGCTCGGCATCGATGCAATCAGCGCCGCTAAGCAATCATTTTTTGTGTTGTAATTCTTAAAATGAATTCACCCATTTAAAGTTTTGCAACCAACTCACCTTCCTCTTCCGGGAACGCCACAATCTTCTCCATGCAGATCGACTCAAAGTGTTTCGTCACAAACCGAAGACACCTATACACGAATTTCAACTGTGAGTCCTTGTGTGTACTTTTGTACCCAATCACAAAACACAAAAGTTGCATCAACCTACAAATCCACTAGCGGTCGGACCTTGTTCTTGGGTTTTAGCTTCTTGTCCTCCGCAGCGACTTTGTCCTCCTCGGAGTTCGGATACAGAGCGCGACATCGCTTAATGTGGATCGAAAGTGACGCTCTCCCGAAACCTTCGTGACAATGCGGGCAAGCTAAAATGTTGCGCAGTTGCACGCGCTCCGATAGAACCCCAGACACTTGCAGCGCCGCCAACGCCTGAACGTCGTCCATGACCCAATGACCAAAGGCCTCTAATGGCGTTATTTTCTTCGAATTGAGGATAAGCTACAGCGATTCGGATTGGATGAAAAGATGGCGCCATCATTCAGACCAATCTGAATGATGGTAACTTCAACATGACTTTCACACACATTCTTTGCATTATTGTCAAGAAGAGCTGCTGATTGTGCTCCAGTACTGAAGTAGATGTGTCCTTACAATCACCACATGGTTAGACTTCACCACTGCAAGCTATTCCACAACAAATATTCATGCGAATTATAACAACCCACAATCTCCCAAAACTAGCCACCGGCGTGGCTTCCATGAAGTCATCCACTGACTTCTCATCCCAAGATCCGTGTCCGGCCAATCGCGTGTCGCCAGCGGGTTTCTCAGCTCGCCATTCTCAGATCCGCCGTGCCATAGTCAGGCCCATATAACTTCAGCACTCGGACTAAAGTCGACTCACCACCATTGCGCCGCTCTACGACGACTCGGACTCGGACACGGACGCCATGTACACGCCCGTGAGCGAGACGGACCCGATGCTGAGCCCCAGCGGAGGCAAGGCGCGCGGCTCGCCGCCCGACGCCGCCGTGCAGAGCCTGCGCCTCGAGGCCTCAGCGCCACAGTGCCACGACGCCTTCTTCGCAGTTTTTCCTCCTTAACGTCGGTATTATCGGTATTTTGGGGTTTTGGAAGGGGCTGCCGTCCTCAAAGAGGACATGAAGCAGCGTCGGGTGATGGTCAAATGCCTCAGGAGGCAACCGCAACCCTCGCCATGATCGGCTTGTTGTGTGCAGTTGGAACGGGCCTTGCCCTCGTCTGGATCCGCCTGTTGATGGCCTACGCGGCCTCGATGATCCGAGTGGCGCTGTGGCTCAACGTCGGCATGGTGCTGGCCTTTGCCGTGTCGACGTTTTCCGTGAATGTGTTTGCGGCGCTGTTTTTCCTGTTGCTGGCGGCCATCAACGTCTGCTACATTTACGCGGTGCAGAACCGGATCGGCTTTGCGTCGGCCAATGTCAAGGCCGCCTGTGCGGCGCTGAAGGAGAATTCGGCCGTTTTCGTGCTGGCCTTTGGACTTGTGCTGCAGCAGCTGGTGTGGATGGCGCTCTGGGGACTGGCTGCCATGGGCATGCACCAGATTTTCGTGGAGGCCGATCCGGACTGTGACAGGGAAGTGGAACTCGCCAGTCGCGGACGCAGCCACGGAGGACTGTGCGTCGGTTTGCCGGCGTACGTGGCCATGTTCTACATGCTGGTCAGCGTGTACTGGGGCCAGCAGGTGCTACAGAATATTTTGACGTGCACGACGGCAGGTGTGGTGGCCACGTGGTGGTACCAGCCGAATGCGAAGAGGGCGACGGTCGGAGCGCTGTACCGGTCGTTGACGACGTCTTTCGGATCCATTTGCTTTGGATCACTGATTGTCGCTATTCTGCAGGCGCTGCGCACAATGGCAGACATGGCCAAGCGGCGTGCCAGCGAAGAAAACAACGGAGGACTTGCGTGCCTCGCATGCATGGCGGAGTGCATCTTGGGCTGCCTGCAGAACATCATGGAGTATGTGAACCAGTGGGCTTACGTGTACGTTGGCGTGTACGGCTACCCGTTCCGCACGAGTGGCAAGGCTGTCATGGACCTATTCAACAACCGCGGCTGGACGGCCGTGATCAATGACGACTTGACTTCCAGTGCTCTGTCGTTTGGCGCAATGGGTGTAGGTGTTGTCACGTGCTGCGTTGGTCTGCTCATGGTGCGTTTCTCGCCGGCGGAGTGGTTTACACCCCTGGGATCCCGTGCTGGCGTCTACGGCACCATGGCTCTGATTGGCTTCATGGTGGGCATTAGCATGGCCATGATTCTGGCGCAAGTGATTATTGCAGCGCTGCACACGATTTTCGTGTGCTTCGCAGAGGTAGGCATCCGTGGTTATTGCTCATGTTTTTGTGTTTGCTATTTCGGCGATATGCTAACTTATTTTTCATGGCTCTGTTGTGCAATAGGATCCGGTGGCGTTCAACCGCAACCATCCGAAGGAGTACGACGATCTGGTTGCTGGCTGGCGTCAGTTCCATGGCGATGCACTGCTATCTGCTTATGGTGCAGCCGTCTAAGCGTGCTGCTAGTCTGAACGATAATTTTTCATGTATGCTTTGAGTTTGAAGGAAGACGAGCGACTCGAAAGCAGCCAAACTCAAAACAAAAGCTATTCACTGCAGGTGTTTGTGTTGAGGCAAACGTGTTGTGAAACTCATTAAGACCTCATTGCTCTCACGCCGTCGCAGCGAGAAGGCCTTCTCCTTTCAGATCACTCGAAACAACGGGCTCACGCGGAATCTAGGTTAAAATATTCAGTCGTTGCGGCCGTTTACAACAAGTGGGCTGCGCTCTAGAAGCGTGCTGAGGACGACCCCACCCTCCGGTACGCATCCAACTCGAGGCCAAGCGGCACCGATGATGAAAACTCTGTAGACGAAGTTGCGCAGAAGAATGGACAGACGTGGCCGACTAAAACGTGATCGAGTACGTCCTAGGCGCGCGGATCCTACCCTAAAGTCCGATCAGCGCCGCTCGCTGCGCGAAAAGATTGCTCAGTTGCTGAGTCTTCGGACTCATTGACCCACGGAGGGACGGGAGGGAGCTATCTCTTGCAAGGATTGCCGAGTACGCCTGCTCGGAAACGCGCCTCACAATGTTTCGTGATCCGTCCGATTCGGCTTCGACTCACATGTGTCACTGCCAGAGACTCGCTGGTTGCGATGAAGATGCGTGTGTTTCTCTCCGATAGAACTCCTTATGGTGAGTGGCGCTGGAAGCGACGTATGCCCGATGTGGCTGGCCGACAAGGAGCATCATTGACATCAACGGAGCAGGGTGCATTGTAAATTCTGCGCGACGCCACGGGTCGGCTACCATGGTCCTGCGCGAAGCTGCACAAGTTCATTGAACGGGGTCAAATCGTCGCATGCGTAACTGGAAGGAGCTCTGTA
Organism: Phytophthora constricta; assembly: GCA_011947335.1. NCBI lineage: Eukaryota > Oomycota > Peronosporomycetes > Peronosporales > Peronosporaceae > Phytophthora > Phytophthora constricta. The sequence continues at coordinate 34,694 of JAAVTI010001077.1, read as the reverse complement.
ACCACTAAGAACGCGTAACCAGCGTTTTCAGGATCGAGGCACTTCCAACCACACGAGTACAAACCTTGCATGCACGAGCTAGTGTGTGATTTCAGGGGTTGGTCGTGCATCAAACGCGACGACAAGTCGTGCGCTTCCTCGCGAGACTTTTCAAGTCGGTAAGTTATCGGCGACCCACGGCTGGGGCGTCATGCGATGGAGACCGTTGCGTTGGGCGAGGGGCTGTGCTGTCTCAGGATGAGGCGAGGACTACACGAAATCTGCTATCTCTTCGATCTCAACGAAGACGCAGTCTTAGATGCTCTTCGCTGTGGCAACAAAAGCAAGTTCACAAACCACGAAGGTGTAGCGCCTAATTGCTCCACTAACACCGCGTAGCAGCAAATCTAGCAGCACAGCAGAAAATTACATTTCGGCGGCGTTTGCTGCTGGCAGCGATTCCCACCGCACAGCACCAACCTAGACGCCGCTAAAGATGCAGAGGCGTGCCACGGCGTCGGCGATTGCGATAGCGAATCCTGGCGATGATGTAAGCAACGCTATCCTCCTGAAGTATCGAAGTTTTCACCGTCTTTTCACCTGAATGGGACAATGTTAATTGAACGAGGATTTGGCAGTGTCTGCAAAAATTGAAACAAATCGGTGCCGTTTGGTGCTGCAAAAGTTTTGTTTTGCTGCTGGCCTGGTTTGGTGCACGCGGTGGAGTAAGCTGGCCGCAAGTTACAGCAAATTCACTGCTGCAACCGCAATTTGCTGCCGTGGTGGAGATGCCCTAAGGTTGTGGGTGTGGGCGGCATTCATCACATAAACGTTTGGGCGCAGCGCGATCTTGCGAAGGATGAAGAGCTGGTTTTCGACTACGGCTACGAAGAATTTGTTGGACCAGAATGGAGTCATCAACGGATCGCGTCGTGAGATACCAGTACAATGAACGTTTGTACCAGTTGCGTAAAACACGGAATCAAACTCAGGTACGCCAGCCAGTACCCTTTTCGTTCTTAATTTATGAGTAGTACCACCAACACGGACGTCTTCATCATGAAGTATGCAACGATTTCAATTTATTATGCGAAGGCCGTCGTGGCACGTAGTATGAGGATCAGTGACGATGTCGGTTGTAGGAAGCTTGGAAGTCGCGAAGCGAAGAATGCGTATGCTTAGGTTTTGGAGGAGACCTGTACACAACAATGTGGTACGTTATTGGATATAAAACTGTAACGAGGTAACTTCACTATACCCTGGTTATACAAGTGACACGCACCACTCTTTCGGACCACTGGTCCTTGGACATAATACTACAACAAGAGACACCAATCAGTTTTTCCCTCCACCTCCAGTAGGTGGAGAGGACCTGGACAGCTGGAGGTCACATTGCTACTTGCGGCATGGAAGACGTGCTTGTTCTCGCGGCAGCCCTCGCTGACCAAGCAGTTGTTCTGGCTGCATTCAGTCGGCAGGATGACAAGCCCAAACAGTGACGTACAGTTACAATCCTGCGTTTTGATGCGATGCTCGTTGAGGCTTCGTATGAAGCCTGGTTTCCTGATAATTTACGATGCTCCTGGTCGTCGTTCCTACAGATTGCGCGGTTTCTTAAGATGCGTGGCATCTCTGTTGCTGATGCAGTGGCCAAGACACTGCTACAAGAAGAAATTGCTGTAGTGTTCTTCTTCTTAGCGTCATGCAGGGGTAAGAACTACGTCATCAATATTGTCGATGACGTAGCTGGGATTCTGTATCTCGCAGCAGACGATGTTGTCGCCTTTCCACATGACCAGCACGGCTGGGATCTCGTAGAGAAACGCTTCGAAGAACGCCGTGGCTATGTGGTGAAGCAGATTCCAAGAAAGGCCCAAGTGGGGATCCAGATGTCACTGTTCTGCGGTAATGACCAAGGGGCCGGAGACATGTGAAGAAAGTAGGATCAAGTATCCAGTACCCACTGACCCATATTTGGGCACCTCTACCCAGTTTGGTGGATCCAGTACCCACTGTACCCATATTTGAGTACACCTTTACCCAGTTTGGTGATCCTGAACCTACTGTACCCATATTTGGGTACACCTTTACCCAGTTGGTGGATCCAGTACCCACTGTGTGGATTCAGTGCCTATTTTGGGATTGTGTACCCACGACGACAGTTGATGTTCAAGAACGATGAATAAAGGCTGTGCAGTAAAGGAGTGACGGGGAGCCAGCAGAGAGTGTTCGGCACACGAGAAGGCCACATGAGAAGATATAGCAGTTTTGGGATGGGATTTCAGGATAGGGGGATAGCTAAAACCATAAACAGAGTTGATTTTGCCTTCTACTACGCAAGTGCCTTCAGGACCAAGAACCGGATACAGGGAAGTACATTGGCCCCATCCGAAGTCAACTGGTTGCATCTACGCGTTGGCATGATAGAGATTCCATCGGATAGTCTGGCCGTGGACCCATTCGACTCTCATTAAGATCCCGCTATAGGAAGCGTCAGATACGGAAAGGAAAGGCCCTGCCAAGGAGAACACACCCCAAGGCACCCCACGGCCCTGGAAGAGTACAGGCCGCCAGATCCAGGTCAGACCAAGTCGACCTGAGTTTTGATCTACCCCGGACGCAGCGTGAAGATGTCCGCGCTGCTCCACCCACGACTCCCAAGTCCCGCCAAGAGATTCATCTTCGCCCCCACGCGTAACTCCGTGTCCCAAGAAGAGCCGATCCAGCCCACCGACGGGTACACAAGGTGAGACCAGATTCAGCTGATCATCGATCCATCGGGGAACCCCTACGTTAGTCGGTGTCCGGGCGCAGGTGGCAAGCTTCTGGTTGCTTAATTCAGTTTTTGCGACTGCTGCTACACCACAGCTACCCCGGGATTGTAGGTACTGTGGACGGATCCCTTCTCGCTATCGACCAGGCCAGAGAACTTCGAAAGCTTTTATTGTCGGAAAGGGTTTCCTGCCCTGAATATGCAAGCTATTGTGACGGCTGACTAAAAGCTTTTGAGTGTGGAGCTTCGTCCTGGTTCCTGGCCGGATAGCAAGTCGTGGATGCATACTACTATCGGGCGCCACACCGGTGCTATGATTCCCACAGGAACTCATTTATTGGTGAATCCGGATACGCGTTGTTGCCATATCTGATGGTGCCTTACGCTGAGCGTGAAGAAGACGGGTGGCTAAATCTAAAGCAGAGAAAGTTTAATTTCCTTCACTTCAACACACGCATGACGGTTGAGTGCACGTTTGCTGACTGGAAAGGCCGCTTTCGCGTCCTTCAGACCGTGATGGACGAGAAGTCGTTGACGAAAATAAAGCATGCGATCATGGCAACGATAGCACAACGTAATGTTTGACCTCGTTGATGACACGCCAATAATACCCTTTGTCGAGGAAGCTGTCGAAGATACTGATATAGTACAAGAATATTTAACCATGAATCCCGCTTTGATGCGTCAGATAGGAAAGCAAAAGCGAAATGGAATATCAGATGAAATTTGCTAACAAGCTTAAATAAACTTTCTACAGGGTGATATCCGTTGATTCGATCGCAGAATTGTTCCTGATGCCCGTCAAAACAGCTGAACGAGCATGTCCGTTTGAGCACGAACGCAGAGCGTGAGATCACGCAGAGACTGTAAAATCTCGTGGTTGGTTCCACCGATGGCAAAATGACAGGCTCTCTTAATTGCGTCCTCGAAGCTTTGAAGGCGTCAGCAATGTCCTAAATACTGTCGTGCACAGCCATCATGCCTTCAGCCAGCGTCAAAGATTTGCGATGCTTTGATGAACGTTCACCGCGCAAGCCTTGGCGGCGGTCACGCGACAGCTCCGGTTGGCCGTCTCCTTCATTGTGCTCTTTGTCTTGGCCACTCAGTGACTCTGCATCCTCACAATCAAACTCAAAATTTTGCTGTGCGTCAACATTGTGGGCTTTGCCAGCACGCTCCGTGTCGCTAGAAAAAAGGCTTCCCTTTGCATACCCGACAAATCTGACCTTACGTCACATATCGCTTCGTAGCAGGGGGCTCACGTAGCGGAACATCCGTTCTGTTCCTGTATCGTGCTGAGCTGCACGATACAAATATATTGCTTCGGCATGTATTTGATCTGCACAGTACAACAAATCTATATGTCTGGGGCAACAGTAACATCACAAGTATTTGCACATCAACAGCTCGTTTAAATACGTTAGACTTGCATTGCGAGGGCTGTACCAATAGACTACCTAAGCGAGACACATCCGACGCAACCAGTAGCCACACGCTTCTTAACTGCGCAGAGATTCTGGAGCCTTGAAACCTTTTCTTCATCTTCCTGAAGCGCACATTCAGTAGTGCCTTAATGGCCCGAGTTGTCCACGCAAAGTTTCACCATCAGATTGCCTCAAAGGCGGAAGCACCTGCATTTCATTTGTGTCCTGCAGTGCTGAGCGGACCAACAGAATGGGGGTCTCTTGCTCAGAATCAGCTTGGGCTGCAGGCGTCTGACTCGATCTAGACGATGGGGCAGAAGAGGGGCGATCTAGACGATGGGGCAGAAGAGGGGCGAGAACGTGACACCGGCGCAGTCATAGTTTCTGGGGGTACCAGGGTCTGTGGCGTCGGTGAAAACCTCGGCGACCTGACGCCACCATGAAGGCACTTGTGAGTCAAAGAAAAATTGGGCCTTCTCAGGCTGAAGGGGTCTTTCATTTGATTTGGCTCTCGATGCTGTGCTAGGAATGAATCTCCAACTGGAGAATAAAAACATTGCGACCTCATCTCGAGACGGTATCCACGCTCTAGCTTCAACTGGATAACGTCGCGACCGTGCCCTTACCGTAGTGTATGACCAGGGATTGACAGCAACGCACTTTTTTCAAATTGCTACTTGTAGTTTGCTGGCTCTGGATTCTACGGTACTACAGTAAATAGTATTGGCCTCCTGGCTCACTGCACTACTACAGTAATAGTATGATTGTACTATTATTTACTACCGTGTCGACCATCTAAACGTCGCACCGCCATGTTCGGTCCTCCGCGCTCAAGAAACCATTATAGCAAGCTGGGCCTACCAACAGGATGGTCGCGGTGCTGGTACGTTATGTAGTCCTTGGAAAACGTTGGCTCTGAAAAGTTTCCGAGGATGCTGGCTGCGAGGGTTAGATTGCCTCGAACCAGTTGGGATGGTTGCCTTTGGGCATCCACGGAATTGTTCATTGACTGACTTCCACAGGTCTATACTGGTCTATACAACCAACGTAAAATTGTGTAAACAAAGAAAATTGTATTAAGTTTCGACATGCAAGCGTGGAGCCGTACAGAATACTCACCGCACAGATATGTTATCGTGGTCGTCAAGATCAAAGCCGCTCAAGTGGTGCACACCATGACCACACGTGGCACAAGAAGCAGTCTTTTTCAGCTAGGGATTGGAACAGGCTTGACTTGCAAACTTGATTCTGCTCTTGATCCCTGGGACGCGGGAGCGGTGCCGAGTCTGGGAGGGGGGTACTGTGGGAAGTGGAGCAAATGACAGAATGACGAGCAAAATGGTTTGTCATGGTCCATGGAAGACGATGAGCCTCAGGATCGATCAACCCAGTAGCGCCGCCTCTCTCCTGTAACAAGCAGCGAGCCGCCGCGCTTGCGACGACAAAGCAACCACGAAGCAACCACGACAGTGTGGGCGCTGCTGGAAGAGCATTGTACCGTCGAAAAGTGAGAACGTGTCGGCCAACATGCAAAGATCGCCAACGTCGAAATCAGAAGTACTGTTCGATAGACATGCGTGCTCCTGATTACTGTAGTAGTAGTAATACGCCGCATGCACAAGTTACTGTTTACTACAGTAATGGACCAACTACTGTAATACAATTTTTACTACAAGGTACTACCGGGTCGAGTTACTGTCAATCCCTGTGTATGACATACGAACGATGTGGCACACATCGATGGCCCTAGGATCCACCCATTCTACGGTCAGTTAAATCTAGTATTTCTCATATGATTTGTATTCCAGGATCGGACACTTGAGTCATGGTCGGACAGGTTGGAAACCTGTAGGAAATAATTATATAAATGGTTTTGCTCAGTCGTTTGTTTGTAAAAAGTCAAGAGTTTGATGTATAGCTGGATGTGCAGGAGATTAACACCCCGGATGCGAAGAGTGCTGGACGTGCTGGAGGGTGGCATCGCGGGGTTGATAAGTTCTCGGCGTGCACCACGGCGGCCACGTCAGTCACTCAGATCACTTGTCTGTGTCTCGCCGTCGAGACGTTCCAAGGAAAGTAAACAAGCATCACTGCAACTAGCCAATCGAAAGCTAATGGACAAAACTGGTGTGTGTTGACGACTTCTATCGGGAATATTAATACCGAAAAAGCGGCGTGGCCGGGATTCACCATGCAGCTGTAAATATTGAAACCGAATGCATCCTCAGCTTCTGTGCAACGTCGTTCGCTCACGCGTCACCTTGTGGCAGAAGAACGTGAACCGTTCGCCGAGGGGATGCGTCAAGAACAGGGCTTTGTAGCAGACGCTGATATTTGCTTCAGCAGCACTACTGTGATGCCGGATCTGATACAGGCATCGAGATGATGTTGTAGCTGCTGGTGTATCAGCAGCATCGATACAGTCGGCAACATGAATGATACGTTGGTGATGCCATATCACATACTTGGTAATGTTGCCCTTTTGCTGGTTAAGCAGATCACCTCAGTCTGTGGTCATAAAGTTAGAGCATCATGTCATATGTTTGGGGCCACGAACGATGGATAGATAGATGGCTTACCAAATTGTGTGGTGTTGCAGCTGCTGCGTCGTCAAGTAATTCGTTGATAGTGCTAGTCTAGTAGTGAACAGTGAACTTCGCAACTGTCTAGGGCAGCACAAGTCGAACATCCTTTTGGAATGAGACCAGACACCATAAGCATTCGTGCTTACATATTTTTACTTTTGCAGACAAGAAACCACTCACCAAGAAGCACAGCAGTTGCTTCCGCCTTGAGCAATTGGCCGCAATGAACGATGATGATATCGCGGAGAATAACGCCGGTGCACTGGTGAGCTTAGAAAGCGGAGACGACTCGGATGAGAATGCGGCCCTTGTCGACGAACACGGGATTCCTGTGGGGTTCATCATGCACCGCAAAACGCGTTTACTGCTGTGTGGAAATAAATTCACCTGCTGGCACTTCCTCGGCCAAATTCAAGGCGCGACGACTTGACACACACTCATATTTGCACGGTGTGTGCTGATGACCTCAAAGGAAAGGATGTTACGGCGACTGCGTGGCTGACCTGCTTACAGCAGCAATCGACATCAAGCAACGCTAAACTGCACATGCTCCGGGCCCATAAGAATCACCCATTCTCCGTTCAGGAGGCGAAAGCGAAGAAGGCTAAGAAACTAAGCAAAATCAAGGCCCATGATGCTGAAACATTGCTGCCTCACCCGGACAACCCCAAAACAAAGAAACAACGCACTTTGGTCGAATCCCTCGTTGTTAAAGATGACGAGATACGAATCATGGTGACTCGGTGGTTGCTGTCGTCGGGGCTGCCTCACACAACACTACAGAATCCCGAGTTACTGTACTTCGCACGACGATTATCCAACCAGCCCGTCCTCACATTTCCCGCTAGGGAAACGTTTTATGGCTTCGCCGAGGCAGACTTCCAGTCGTTTATCGATTTGCTTCGGCGTATGTATTGGGAGAGTATACAAAAGCACACAAACTTCCGTTCATGGCCATGATGCATGATCTGTGGACTAACGAGAGCAACATGAGCGTAATAGGCGTAACAATTCAGTTCATTAACTCGGAGTGGCGTTTGGTGGTGCTGTCCTTGCTAGCATCGCCAAACTCAAGTGGTCATGGAGCGGCTATCATTGCTGGTCGTATTAAGGAAGGATTCAACTTAGGTATGCCTTCGATATCGAGGCGTATGCGCGATTTACTGTTAGCGACACAACTGGCAGCGCTCGCAACGTGTCGGATCACTTTACGACACGGATCAAGTTGATTGCTTAATGCATCTACTAAGCCTTTGTCTTCTCTACGCGCTGGGTCTAAAAGAAAACATGCGCGGAACCATTGTTGTGACACCCGGAGGTAGCTTCAGCGAAGGTCTTCAGCGAAGGTCTCCGAGTTATCAAGCATTTGCGCGACCTCGCCACATTTTTCAACACACCAGCTCGGGATGCAAGACTGAAACAAATCAAAGATTTATACAACCTCCCGCGCGTGAATAGTGCAATCGACGCGAAAACTAGGGTGGGGTATGCAGCAACCCTCATGCGCCGTAGTATATACAACTTTTTGTTTTCTCGAAGTACTTTGAAACCGCACCGCATCATGAGCAGTCAACGTGGCTAGAGATTTCAGAAAATGACTGGAACCTGACCATTGAAATGGAAGCTGTTACAAATCAAATGGCGCAGTTCAGTCTGGGTGAAGTGCAAAAGGAAGTCGTGTCTAGCTCATATGCGCTCCTTTTTCGAAAGTTGTTAGCGATGACTTTAGAATCTGCTGCGTTCCCTTGTTTGCTACTGGAGAGACCAGATGTGTTGAGCACGGAGTTTAGTCAGCGCCGTGTAACAAGGAATGTCAGTGACTTCTCGAAGGAAGGCAAAAAGTGTATTTTACGTCTCAAAGAACAACGGGCTCTCCGCTTTCCCGGGCAGGACGACAACGAAATCAAAGCTATGTTACTCGACCCACGAATTAAATCAAAAGCTTCGCTAATTGTTAGCGATGCTGCCGTTCTTCATCGCGTTGAACGCGAACTGGAACAGGAGCACGATATCATTTTCCGTAAGCTGGAGACGATGTCGGAAGACACAAACGGAATAGCCACGGTAGAGCACACCAACACGTATGACCAAGCGTGGTTTAGTTCCGAACAAGGTGCTACCTCTGCACTACGTGAGCTGTTAGATGTCGAGATGCCTTCGGCTAATCAGCTTGGTAGCTCAGAGCGGTCAAAGGCGGCTGCAAAAGCGTGGGCAAAGTGGAAAGAGCTATCCGTGCTTGGCCAATTCAATCGAACGGTGGAAAGTATACTCTTCTCCAGCTGTATACCAGTATCGACATCTTACAGTGGTTCCGAGAACAAGGTGAGAGGGACTATCCCTCTGTTGCAGCCCTCGCCAGAACTTATCTTGGGAAACCAATGTTTACTGCAGCTCAGGAACGATTCTTCAGCATTGGAGGCTATGTTGTTAGCGACCTTCGAACAAGTCTCGATGACAACCGTGCGGAACTATCGTGCTTAATGAATGCAAACTGGCAGGAGTACAAATTGCTCCTTCAAAGACAGCAAACAAAACTCTAGGATACTGGTACAGTATCAAATACACGTATTACATATTAATACAGAAAACCTCATGATCATGAAAATAAGCATCACCTGATGCTGTGCCAACTCCGGTATCTGGATCAATGGTACAACCTCATATGTGATAGATGCGAAGCCCTGATCAAGAACGTGACCCTAGGCTTTAAGACTTTGGTACCGTATAATGATCTCGGGTAGTTTGCCGTATTTGTGCATCTTCATCAGTGTTTTGACCACAGTTCCGTATGCTTCTGCATTTAGCTCGCCTTGGCTTAAAAATCTAATGCTTTTTGCTCCTGGTTCACAGCCGCTCTTCACCCCTCTCCCCTCATCACTCTCAATTCTGCTATCTTCGTCGTCACCCTCCTCGCCACGAATTTGGAGCTCACGGCGCGTCTTCTTGTCATTTTCTTTCTGTCTGACCCAGACGCAGCAGCACTACGCGCTTCTCCAAGGTAGGTGGGATCGCAAGCCCCCTGACAGATTCCGAAGCACGTCTTGGCCACACGCTTGTACTGACGCCGGATCTTGTTGCACAGCCAGCAATTGGCATTGTCGATTAAGCAGCGCTCGCAGAAGAAGGTCGTTGCGAACGACTTCTTCTTGGGGTCCGTCCTCAGGAGCGCGCAGACCTTGCACGAGCGTTGGCGGCGCTTCTTGATCCCTGTGACGGTGACCCAGTCTTAGACCTGCTCAAGGACGTGGGTGAATAGGACGGTGGTGCGCTTGCGCTTCTGGACGAAGTTCGGCGGGTAGCGACGACTCCGGCAAAGTCCTCGGTCTTGACCTGTCGCAGCTGGTTCTTCATGACGCCGTACGCTTCATCGCCGTCATCCCGGCCATTCTCGCGGCCTTCTCGTGCGATATGTAGGCGTTCACTAACGCGAGGTCACCGAACCCCAGGAACTGGATCTTGTAGTATTTCTTGAACTTAGTACACGTCTACAGTGAGTAGTTCTGGAGGCGGAGTTGGTCACATCAACTCCAACCATCCAGCGTTAGGAGTCTCCCGCACCATTCGGGCACGGGACTGTTATCGGGCACACCTGCTTGATCTTCCTGCCAATCGAGGACCCATCACGGCTCCCGTGCTCAGGTAGTGCACAGGCTTGTGGTCCCACCAGTGAAATACCACCATGCTAGGCATGGCGACGGAGCGCGAGAGCGTGAATGTCCCTCGATGGATGCTCGCTGGTCTTGTCTGGCGCTTCTCCTTCATGTTCTCGCCATATCCAAGCCGGTTCGTCATGATCGTGCCAATGATGTACACATCGCGAGAAGTGATTGCCAGCAGGATCGACGAATAAAAGCGGTCAATCACAGCCGCATGCCACGAGTACCGATTGTGCGCTAGAACGATCTTCAGGTCGCGGAGGACAGCAATAGCGCCTGTCTTGTTGTCGAACGTGGCGTCGCTACCGTCACCGGAATCCCGCAGGTCCGTGTACATCTCGAATATAGTAAGATACGACATAGCAAGTTAGCAACGTCCTCAATAGCCATAAGTTACGACATGTAGAAATATGCAAATGAACTTGTGGCAGTATGCGGTCCGCTGATCGCACGTCATAATCATATTCGAGCCGTAGCGGTGCGGTTTCTCGGGCATGAACATGTGGGTCGTGTTTCGACGGGATATCGACGGGAGTACACCCTCGTCGAACGAGACCACAGAGGGCAGTGACCACCCAGACAGGAAAGGCTGCTGTAATTTCTCTACCACCGGCCTCAGCTTCCAGAGTTTATCTCGCGATCGCGGGGCCTCGTTGTCCACGACGCGAATGTCGCGGAGGATGTACTGGCATCGGTTCGGGGCAATGAAATGGCCGAAGTTGCCAGTGCATCATCCTCGACTATCGGCCAGTGCGACCGCTTATATAGGCACAACATGCGCGCCACGAGAAGACCAACGACGTGCAGAATCTCGTGAGTCTGGGTACGCCTGCTTGGCTTTGAGACGACGCCGAATTTGGGGAAACGTTCCGCTGTGACGGAATCGGCTTCGCCTGCATCACCAGGGCATGCCGCTTGACTTGATGGAGGCCGTACCGGTTCATCTCGACCTTTATTTGAACCTAAATAGACTTGGGCATGAAGAACAGGAAGGTCTTCAGTGGCGGATAGCTCACCACACGCAGGCGGCCGTAGGCACTCACGAATACCGAGGACACAGGTGTCCACGGCATCGAGCGCAGCGTGTCCTCTCGCGCCTTTGTGACCCTCCTATCCAGTGCGCTGCTCCCAATCTGCAACGCTGTGATGAAAGTGTCATCCATCTCGACTGCATCGGCGTCCGAGAGTATATCTTAGACATCTTCGACTTGGTATCGATCCACACTGTCGTCATCGTATTCGAATACTTCTCCGTCGCTCACACCGGAGCCCAAGCTCTCGTAGTATCTCAGGTGATCAGCGAGAGAGACGAAATCCACGTCTTTCTTCACCTGAACGCGCGTGACGCGCCGGCGTAGCACTCGGCTGGAAGCAGCAGGTGGCGTTGCGACAGGCAGCTCGTACTCACTGCCGATCCCGGACGCCATCGACAGCATCAGTATACCTGCCGCCGCCTAATGGTGCGAGACGTCAACTTCGATGTCCCTCGAAGACACGCCGACCGGCGAGTCGAACTGGGCGTTCAGTGTTCCTTGAGACAGTGTCACGCTCGTGTCAGTCTGCGACGGGCCCACACTAGCCCCCATTCTCATGCTCGAACCGATCACGGGCGCAGTCGGTGACGCAGGCATCGCAGCGGGCGTAGTGGCTGTCGCGGCGGGGGTCGTAGCTGTGCTGTCCGCCGTGGTCGTTGTGGTCGTAGAGCTCTCGCCCAACATGCCCGACCGAAACGAGTGCTCAACCAGCGCGTGCTCGTCGGCGAAGACTCCAGTGCCATCAGGGGTCACGTAGCGCCAGTCACTCTCCAATCCCCTTGGCGGCTTGTGCGTCCACCCCGCCGCTCGTATCTGCCGCCACAAGTGCGGGAAGTCGATGCCATGTGCGGCAGCAGCGTGGTTTTCGCTCTGCTTGGACCGTGTGCGAGCCATCTTGCGAATTCATGAATGAGTGGTCTCTGGATCTCTCCAGGGGTCCCCTTTTCAGGTCGACGTTTTTCGCCCTTACTCTATCCGCTCTCTTTGTTTTTCTCAATTGCCTCTTTGATTCGTTGCTTCCCGAATCACTTGAATAAAGTATTGAGTATCTCGATCCGAGCCAAACTCTACGTGAACGCCCGGAACGTCGTAACTTACGGCATTGGATTTTTGGCACGGCGAAACTTACGTTGGGAGTCAAGGGGTTAATTCAAAGTAACTCAGCAAGAAATGAAAGCATCTAACAAGCAGTCAATATAGTATGAACGCCTTGTCATTACTTAGTAATCACCTCCCACGCTGTTCCGTTGCGTGGTATCGTTTGAAGAGCGGCTCGCCTAATAATGCTGTCCTCGTAGACGCTTAACGCGGAGCCCACCTAAGAAAATCAGCACGAGGCTACCTCCAGGTTTGCCAGTACTGGCACTTTTCGCTATCTGCTGACGGTAAAGAAGGACTGCGTTCAAGGAACTAATGAAGTACTTAGCAAAAACCGCTACCCATTTTTTTACTGAGTATAGTACTGAAGTACTGTCAACTAGTACTTTTAAAAATCGTGTGGTGCTCAACTTGATAGACGCGAGCCAAGGTCATTGCGCTTATCCCTCTATGTATCAAACTCACCCCACTTATGCTTCAGGAGCACTAGTTTCTCTGCTCACGTCCTTGTTCTGCGGCTAATCATGACAATACCACTACATGTAGTCAGAATTGAATGGCATTCGACCGATTTTGACCTCGTTGCCAACACATCTGAACCAGCGGCAGATATCTATATGAGTAGAGAGTGGTTGAACATTCCAGCACACCTCCGTTTCACTTTGCCTACTATTGCACTTGGACCAATAACCCTATTATGGGAACAGATTTTAAATCTATCGTGTTTTAATTTTTGTTTTTTTAATTTTTGCATTCTAAATAAATTTGGCACAATAGCCGCTTCAGTCTCTCATCTTTTGCTGTGTCTGTTGTATCGACTTCATTAGCTATCGACTGCGGTGTGTAGTTGGCCATATGATGTGGAGTAGATGGACTCATTGCTTGAATATGCGGAGTAACACGCTGCAGTTTGGCGACTGAGATCCAGTCCATGGCTTGTGCAAACCACTCAGCCAGCTTGGCATCGGCTTTATCATTCAACGACGATTCCAGTGGCTTATCTTGCCGCTGGTTCCACCACGTTTTCCGCTTGCAGTAAAATTCTACTGTAGTAGAAAACGAAGTACTTTTGATTTCTACATCAGCTACTGTATTACTAAGTATTTCAGATGTAAAACTCACCGAATATGATAAGTACTATGTCATTAAAATAGTCCTCTATCACTTTGATTCCAGTTTTCAAAGTACTGGCAAACTCTGCCTGCCTCCTTCCACTTCAACGCCGAACCGAATGCGAAAATGGAGCCCTGCGGGTGGACTGTCTAAACCTAAATTTACGACACTGTCGTAAATTTAATTTTAGGACAACTTAATGACTTGCGAGAAATTGTCGCCGAAAATCGCTCCATTATCCACCAATCCCATCCGATCTACATTCTAGATGTGGTCCTCATTCTAGAAACATGACGGACCAAGTGACGGCGCTGCAGCAGGAGGGCAACGCGCTCTACGCTGATGGCCGCTACGACGCCGCCCGGGCCTCGTACACGCAGGCGATTGAGCTACTGACCTCCCAGTACGAAAAGGCGTCGCATTCTGCCTCGGACGCACCCGACGAGGCCTCCTGGAAGGCCCAGACGACCTCGCAAGTACACTCGAACCGAGCGCAAACTGCCATCCAAGAACGGGATTTTGCGTCCGCTTTACGTGGTGCGTTTAATTTTAATGTTCTTTTTTATTAATCAGTTATTAATAATAATATAATTTATTATCTTTTGTCTGGAGTAGATGCGACCCAGGCGCTGCAGTATAATCCGAAGAACGAGAAGGCAGTGCTGCGGAAACTGGTGGCGCTGGAGAACTTGGAGAGGTTCGAGGTGGCGTTGCAGGTGGTGGAGAGTGTGCTGGATGCTGGAGAGAAAAATGCTCCGACGGTATTTAAGTACTGCGTGGCGGCCAGAAGGAGGCTGCGCAAGAACTTGGCCAAGGACCGCGAAGTCGCAGCGTCGGAAGTGAAGCAGATGGGAAAGATGGTGCATGACCGACAACAGCTTCGCATTAATTTCGGGTGGGTCCAGAGCAGATGACGGTTTTTGGAGAGGATGGTCGCTAAGTTATTTCGGATGCTGTGGTTCTAGATGTCTGCTGCCGTCGCAGGTTCCGCTAGGCCAGTTTTTCGACTTGAGTGTCAACATTGGCAACGAGTTCGGACTGTTCCGACGAAACTATGTAAAAAGTGGAGAGCACATCTATCTGCAGTGCTCGCTGCGGAACAACACCGACGGAAAGTACGAGGTGGTATTTCAGGACCCATTGAACCCGTCGGATAATGGCGACGCAGGAAGAACTGACTTGGATGGCAAGCTAATGCTGAACAGTCGAGGCAAGGCGAGTTTCCGAGTTGCCGTCGTGACTGCCAAAGACTCGAAAAATGACATTTCAGCGCCGATAGCACTTGAAATTCGTGCTCACGCGTTGTCTAAGGCGATATGGAACTTGTTTCCCGTAGTGTCGCTTCCTTTTAATGTCGTGCCACTTGGTGGCGAGCTGCGAGAGGGAAGTACCGGAGACTTAGGCGTGCATTGCTGTCGAGCTGTGGCTATTGAGGGACTGCAACATGATATTCTTCTTGCAGAGTCTCCTGGAAATCTCGGTATGAAATATTCCCGTATAAACCCACACCTGTCTGTAGACTCTCCGATGGTTATCAGCGAGAGGATGCGGAAACTAATGACATTTGATGTTGTAATCGTGTTTGCGTGTGACTGTCGTCCAGGAATTGGTGGCAAGCTGTGGGACTCATGCCTAGTGTTGACGCGCTATCTATCGGCAAGGAGGGAGTTGCTTGTTGGGAAGCAAGTGATTGAGCTGGGTAGCGGACTGGGTTTGGTTGGCATCTTCTGCGCTATGCTCGGCGCACAGGTCACCCTGACCGATATGGAGGTACGCACGCAAGGTTGCAACCATTGGGTTGCTGCATATGTGTTCATTTCATGGGATTGTAGCTCCCACGTTCTCATCGTTTCGTTTGCTCTTCTCTGATGCTGGCTGGTGTGCACAGGAGGTTGTCCCGTTGCTGAAGTACAACATCGGGTTGAACTTTCCTGCTCCAGAGCAAGGTGAAGCAGGCACTTCCGACAGCTTTTCTAAAGGAGATGCTGCTGTGCTCCCGCTGGCGAGCGCATCCGTGGGGGAATCTCCGCTCGATCTCCCATCTCATGCGGACGTACTCGTACTGTCGGACGTCGTATACGATCCGGAAGGATATTTACCGCTTGTGACATCGCTGGAGACGTTGGCTACGTCACCGGAGACTTTGGTGCTGATGGCACACCGCTCGCGCAACCCGATGGAGCATCAGTTCTTTGAACTGCTGGCGCAAAGCTTCTCGTGCGAGCAGATCGACTGGCTTTCCACCGAGAACTCCACCCCGAAAGTATTGACAGGTGGAGGACCTCCTCATGTGGAGCAAGCACTGCAAGACGTGAAAATTTTCGTGATTCGACGGCTGTCAGCGCAGTGACCGGGCCCGACCGGCTCCAGACTAACGTCACTCGAATCGCTTCAAACCATTCATCAGCATTGGTAAAGGATAGGAGCAAGTCCAAGGAAACACGCAAGTTGCTTCCTGAAGTTGTCCCGGGCAGCGAGATGACGGCCCCAAGCAAAAAGATACTTGGACGTGCACGGTTGTCAGGCGTGGTGTAGTGGAGTGACCGATCTGTCAGTGCATGGAGCCTGTTTCACTGTGGACAAGTGAATAAGATTCCCTCTTCAACCTACGAGACTTGGAATGTTCGGTCCTGCCTCACTGTCGATTCTGGCTCTAACAGTTGGTTTCTTGCTCGGGGATCGCTGACAAGCGTGTGCGTGAGCGAACCGGCTCACGTTCGATCCCGTCGAGCAATCCAAAGCGGGCCACCCCGCCATTTTCACGCAGGTATCAGCAAGGGGGCAGGACTTCGCGATGGAGCGCCCCTGGTAGAGAGCGCTTGTAGTACGCGATGATGGTCCGACCAAGCAGCAAAATGATCGTTAGTCACAATCGTGCACTCGTTGCCCTTATCATTGAAGATGTTGAGTCGAATGCTCTCGTCCAAAATCGCGGCCGCTCCCGTTGGTGTTGCAAACGCCTCTATAAGACGTGCTAAAGATCGCCTCGACGCTCGCCGTTATAGCACCCCGTGAAAGTCACACGGATTTCAGAATATGCCGCGCCGTCGCGCTTTTCCGATGCTCGCTCGATCGGATGAAGAAGGGACTTGCCCCGATCCATTTGCTGCGTGAACGTGGTACGCCGAGGGGTCAACCCCGTTGACAGGCGTGACAGAAAGGATGTGCAATTCCCACTCTACTGTAGTAATTTAGTCAACACCACACGGAGTCCGTGTCGTGATTCGCAGGCATCGCATGTTGACCAAAGCTGTTGTGCCCGCGTGATGGTGACCACTTGGTTGTTGATATCGTTTTGCCCTGTGTGTTGTTGCTCCGCCACGTGCTTCGTTTTGAGCCGTGCGGGTGGGACGACCCGATCTCCGCATCTTTCACGACAGCAGGAGCGGGAAGCAAGGATTTGTGCCAGTTGGGGCGAGCACAGCAGAGAGCCTCCAGATGCTGTGGTGCGATCCGTGTTGCTCAGACCAAATTCAAGCATGGGGTCAACCAACGTCTTGATGTTTTTTAGCACTCCGAGTCAACTTTTTCGTGCGTTAATGCGTGTCCCCACCCTGTCCCAGTCTCGTCGTCGACGTCCGACTGCCCGGGACGCGATCCCACAGCGGTGCATGCACCTTTAAAGTCGGTGCCCGCCGTCGGGTCAGCCTGACCGTCAGGCGCAGCGCGCTGCTCCGCTTGTACGGCAACACTCACGTACCCCTTCAGTCTGTTTGACGACAGTTGGATCATTGAAGAACATAAATCAAACGCGCGTGATAGACCTAGTTAAGGGCATACCTTGGCAAAAGCATCATAAGCCCAATGATTCGAGTTCAACCAGGTTTATGATAGTATAAATACTCATTCCTGCATATTCCCTTTGGTTTGTCATAATTATATTGTTGTCGTCACGAGTGTCACGAGATCAGGACATATACGGTGCAGGCTCAAGATCTTTGACTCGGCCGTTACAAATTCGCTGGTGATTCGCTAAAATGCGTTGTAAAAACCGATTCGGTCGTCACGACGAACCAATGAGCGCGCGAATGCAACGTTTTTGTTTACGCTGTGCCACTGTTTGACAGACGGCGCCACGAGATCAGATGGCTCGCCATCTTGTTTCCGGACAGTCAGCAATGGCCCCGGTTCAGCAAATTGCGTGCTGCGGGCTCTGCTCTGACGTCGCACCTGTCGGTCGTGACTGGCCCAGCCCCGGGCCGGTGCGAAGATGCGTGGACTTGCCGGCTCCGGGAAGACAAGCCCCGTTACGCATGCCGCGTTGCCGCTGGATTTTGTCCGACCCCGACGAGACGAGCCTCCTCCTCTATCCAACCTCATGCTCTACACGACAGGCGACCCGGCGTTTTTGATGGGCTCACGCGGGGCTCGTGCTCTACCCGACTCGCATCGAATTCTTCAGTCCGCCGCCGAGACGCAGAGCGCGGTTGGTTGGTCGAGGCAAGGCAGAGACAGTGCAAGCAGGTAGACCCGCCACCAGGTTGGCCCACCTGCACTCTCTCCTCTTGCAGAGGCTGCCAGCCGGCGCCTACACAAACAGTCACGCAGTTTGTCCGACCCGGCGCTATCAGCGATAGTATCACGCCGACGACGTGAGTGCCACCGGTGCAACCTGACAAAGCGAAGAGGAGCAGACAGGAGGTGAGGGCATCGATCTCTTCGTTCATTCTCAAATTTGACCGCAGGAGGGACAAACCTTCTCGGATTGACTCGGTTGTAGAATCCAACCGCTAGCTCCAGTTGCCGGCCCAAGCCCACGCGACTACCAGACACAACCGATCGGACTGACACTTTGCCGTCGGTAGGAACCAACCAGATCAACAGATCTACCAACCACAGAAGACCACTTTCAGACAGGCCAACGACTGGGAGTCAGTCGCACTTTTGCCTAGCAGTTCGACCAGTATATTTCAAAAATGACAGAACGGCATCAACAGAACTCCCACGACGCTAAGTTCTGCAGCGAAGCCACGGACAGCAACGTCAAGAACGAGCCGAAGGTCACCATGGACGACCACGACGAGTACGATGATCTCAAGTTGGACCGCAAGGACCTGCTGATCATCAAGGACGGCACCGTGCGCGTAGCAGAATCGCTTGACCGAGAGCAACAGCAGCTGGATGCCAACGGTGAAGTGATCAAGGCATCGGGCACCTGGACCAAGGCGGAGCACGAGCGCTTCCTACGCGCGATGGAGACCTTTCCGAAGGGACCATGGAAGGCTATCGCTGATATGGTGGCCACACGCACCGTGCGTCAAACGCAGACCCACGCACAGAAATACCGTGAAAAGCTGGCACGCCGCATGCGCGGCCTTCGCAACCGAAACGGCACACTGCAGACACCTCCGATGTCTGTCGCCATGAGTGGGCCAGGGGTGGTGGGCTACCCGACAGGGGCTGTTTCTCACTACTCTGGTGTCCATCATCAAATCTACAACCACACACCCCACCCCGGCGCAATGGGATACACGTCCATGGTAGCAAGGGTAGCTGTGATTTCTCAAAGTCAAATGGGGACGGCTCCGCTGACCACCATGAACACGACGACCGCAGGACTTGTATCTGCGACGCCGGTATCAACCATGCATGTGCCGGTGCACCACCATCACCCACAGTGCGTCTCCACTGCAATGCCGAGTCCTACCATCGTATTGAGTCCGGAGTTCAGCCAACTGAGCGCGTCCAGCATCTCGAGTGCTTTCATTGGGAACACTACGTACCCGTCATCGTGGGAGGCCAACGAAGTAGAAGGAAAGGCGGCCGTGCCCGACTTTGACGAGTCCATGGACTTCCTCATGAACATGTACTCGACCAACCCAAATCGGATTGGGTCTCCTCCATCAGCGCCACCCACGGTTACCCCAACGGCGTGCATCGCCCGCACGCCGCAAACCCCACCCTTTTCAGTTATCACCAAAGCCCGCAAACGCCACACGGAGCAGGAGCGAGCCCAGGGATCGAACCCGAAGAACCAGCTTCACCCGCATTTCTCCATCCACGGAGAGCAGGAGGCAAAAACGCTTAGGCTAGATGAACCACTTAATTTATTCACCTCGTTCTTCCAAACTTTTTTCGAGCACTTCTAGTTGTTTCCGTCGTCTTCGTGAGTTTCCATAGCACGCACCGCCACAGCAATTGTCAATAGCCCACGTACACATACACTTCCTATTCTGGACACGGAGTACGCTGACTACTGAAATGATGACCACACCTTCGGTTGCGGTCAACGGGCAAATGAGCCCTGAGCACTACAGTACAACACTAGCCGCAACCCAACTGACCACATCCACCGCCTTCGTGGCATCGAAGTTGACAATCCCCGCGAGGCGAACCCGCAGCATTGCAGGTAACTAACTCGGATGCTCGTCACTACTGACTCAGTCTCACAACCGATGAGTTTCGGAGTCGGTGGCACGTCAGACATCACGATCTAGGGGTCTCCACCACCATATTGCAGCAAATATCTTAACGCTGCTGACGTCAACAACGAACTTAAATCATCCGACATATCAGCGTGACAGAAACCTTCCATGCATACATGTATTAGTGCATAACTTTATCGAAAACTTCTATTGCGGCAAAAAGTGTCGTGCGGCAAAAACATGCCTAAGTTTCAGAACAGTGCCTTCCGCTCGCTTGAGTGCCCGTCCCATCCTCGACCTCACATTCGTGCGTCATAGAGACACACTTGCTGTTTTTGAATAGAATCTTACTAGGGATGAGCTCCGCCACGAACACCTCGCCCCACCCGCAGCGCCTGACGCTGGAGGAGAAGGTCTGGTACGACCGACGACGCAATGACCTCGAGTACTGCTCGGGCGTGGGCGGAGCCATCGGCGGCGCCGTCTGCGCTGCCATCACCAGTCAGTTTTAAACAATTAGTGCTGTTGCTTGTGGAAGTGTTGGTGTCGGTTGATTTATTCATATTATTATTATGTTATGTTGGTAGCGTTCGGGCCGTTCCCGAAGCGTGCGCAGTTCTTCGGAATTGCCGGTGGAGTGCTGATTGGCGGCATATCGGGCTACTTGTATGCGGACAGCAAGTCGCTGAAGAGAGTCAACGACCTCAGTGCCAGCAGCAACCTGCGCAAGCAGTACCAGCAAATGTAGGTTAGGTCTGAGTATTGCAGAGTGGTTTCAAGTACTGAAGGTGGGTGATGGTGCTTTTGTGCAGTGAGATCGAGAAGAAGGCGTCCAAGTCGTCCAAGTAAATTGACGAGTGAAGAGTCGTGCTACGGTTGCACTTGTCGACGAATTCAGGGGCTTGGCAGAGAGCAGACGACGACACCTGCATTGCAGGTTGAGGAGGCAAACGCCGTATCAAAAACCAGCAACAGTCCTATTATAAAAGGGAAGCCGAGCTTCCATATGCACCGCAGACCTGCCTCTCTCGCGATTATAACTCGCAGCATCTACACTTCAATTTCATCCTCTTTTTCTGTCGTATTTGGTGTCCACCGACGTACCAGTGGTCGAAGGGTTTAGCTGGACTTGGTTTTCAACAGGGCCTGCTCTCCAGGCTCACTTAATTCGCTCTCGGTCTAGGACTGCTGCGAGTCCTTGATCGTCTGCTTGAACGAGAAGGGGTGGAACTTGTAGCCGTCAGCCTTGTAGAACTTGTTCTGGAACTCCACCCAGTGCAGACGCAACGCGTGCAGGAAGCACTCCAGCACATCCATGGCCAGAATCACACCGAACGTCGTGGCTGCAAACACCGAGAAGCCGATGAAGATGGCGATGAACGAGTCGCTGTTGATTGTGGACAGCATCGTCTTCTCCCAGAACACCGTTGCCAGCTCTGAGTGGGCCAAACTTAGGGCCCACAGACGCAGGTACGATGCTGTGTTCGAGACCATACCCAGCACAAACTCAATGGTCTCAATGCCTTGGTGGATGACGATCTCGCCAAACTCGAAGGGTTCATCGCCGTGGCCACCGTGACCGCCGCTGTTGCCGTGGTGGTGCGACACCAAACGCTCCTCAGCCTCGTCCTCGTAGTCCACGTGATGGCTCACGGGCGGTGCTGCGCGGTCATTCTGGAACTTGAGGTAAATAGGCTTGATAAGAAGCATGGCTGGTACAGACACAAATCCAAAGAACAGAAGCGTCTGCTGAGTCTCGAGCTGGCCTTCGTAGAGAGGGTCCACAACATTTCCGGGTGCTAGAGCAATGTTAATCAACGTGTTCACAAGCGATGGCGGACGGCAGCCAGTGTGTTCATCTGCGTAGTTGTACGGACACACCTCGTGCTTCATACGCTCAGTCCAGTCAATGCTCCACTTCATCACGATCAGAATGATCATGTAGACGAATAGGGAGCATGCGAACACGATCTGAGGCACGAACTCGAACAAGAAAGTCGAGTAATCACGGAAGTAAAGGTTGTTCCAGCCCTTGAGAAGGATGCCGAAGGTCATCTGCACAATGCCAAAGATCACCGACACCTTCATCTTGAACGAGTTGAAGAACAGCAGCTCGTTCTCGGACGTCTTCCAGATAGGGTCCAGACCCAAGGCATAAACGTTTTCACCGCCAGAGACATCGGTAGCATTTACGTATGACATCTTACCGTTGATCATGAACTCGGCCACACACTTGTTCTCGCGGTCGTGCGATTCCAGGCAGTCTGGGTACGCAAACTTGGAGCCGAACAGGTTCAGCGGCAGCGAGAAGAAATCGTTGTAGATGAGACCAGCGTACATGGCGAACGCGCCCATCATAAGCAGCATGTAGCGGCCGCTGTAGATCGACGCGGTCATTTCGCCCATGCTACCCGGCTGCTCCAGGCGTTTCTCCGTCATGATCAGATAAAGTCCGAACAGCAGCACGCAGAATCCGTGCCCGATATCACCGTACATGACACCGAACAGGAACGGGAACGTGACAGCTGTGAACACCGACGGGTTGATTTCGCGGTACCGAGGGCAGCCGTACGTCTCCACGAAGGCCTGGAAGGCGTCCGTGAACTTGTTGGTCTCAAAGTACGTGGGTGGAGCGGGCCACGGCTTGGCCACACTATCCACCAACGACGGCATCGACTTATCATCAGCCGCCGTGTGTGCACGAGTGACTTCCCGACGCACTTGACCCAGGGCCTCCTTAATAACCCATCCCTCGGCACGCAGCATGCCGCTCACATCAGCGCGGAACATGTTGAGTGCGTGATACGTCGCCTTCTCCTGCAGCACGGACCACTTCCACGACTCGAGCGTCTCGGCCAGATCGCGGCACAGCAGCACGCAGCTCTCCCGGTTGCGGCGCAAGATGTGGCTGCTCTGGTTCAGTTCGCCAGCGTTGCTCTGAATCAGGTGCGCGATCGCCGCGCGGTCGTCCATGGGCGGGAGCGAGTAGAGCCTGGCGTGGAAGGCGTCGCAGATCTTGCGCAGTTTGTTCTCAATGAACGTCGACTGGAAGAAGATCACAAAGGCGTGTTTCGTGATGGGCTGGCCGTTGGTCGGGTCCGCGAGCGGCTCCTCAATGGGGAGAACCGCGTGAAGCAGTTGCCTCTCGTGCTGCGGAAGATCATCCTCTCAAACTTCAGTCTCTCGTCCGCGGGTACCACTCCCGTCACGTTCCGGAATCTAAGGGAGGACGCGTCCTCACCTGCAACAGCCGAGCTCTCCACGAAGCTATACCCGCCCGATCGAGATCCCGTTCTCGAATTGCGCCGCACTTGCACTTCTGGGATATCGATCTCAAAGAACTCGCCCGCCCTCGAGATGATTTCCTGCAGCTCTTTGCGTTCGTTAAACTCCCGCGTGAGCTTCTCGTGCATCGAGTTGAGCTGCAGCAGCTCCTGCTCCTTGTCCTCCAGCAGCCGCTCCAGCGTGTCCAGCGCGCGTGTGGCCGTGTCCTGCGAGCCGTAGCGAATGTCCGCGTTGCCTGCTAGAAACTGCTCGACGGAGCCCGCAGGCTTGGGCGCGATGCTGAACTTGGCCAGCTCCACCTCAAAGTAGCGCAGTTTGCGCTCCATCTCGTCGCAGCGCTTGACGTAGTTGACGTAGCGCCGCTGGAAGGGCGTGAGCTCCGGGTTCAGGTCCGTGAACTCCAGGACGCCCAGGTCGCCCAGCTTCTGCACGCAGTCGTGGGCCGCGTCCTCGTTCACGATGAGGGAAATGTACTCCATCTCGGCGGAGCGGAGCCACTTCATACTGAACTCAAGATCAAGAGGCTTCTAATGTCTAATGGGGGAACACTCCTATCACGGCGGAGGGGGCGAAGACGGAAGTGAGAGTGGAAAGCACCAAAGCGGAGGGAGTTTTTCTATTGTGAGGCTTCGCGTCTGAGCGTTCAAAACTGCTATTTATAGCCGGAGAGAAGGGGATCGCACTTAACTGCGTATGGAAGGTACGGATTCTAAATAAAAGATCGCGTGGGACGATCGAACGAGAGCCGAATCACGGAAGTTGAAGGCAACTGTTGGGGTCAAATTGCACGAGTCTTATCTTGTGAAGTTTGGTAAACGTGTATTGACGCCTGCTTGCTGAAAAAACATAACGGCACTGCAGCATCGAGGCCAACGCGTCTTCCTTGAGCACTTACGGACTTGAGTTTCTCGGTCGATCGTTGCACTGAATCGAGTTAGACGTCGATCCACCAGCAGGACGTGAACTGGCAGATGCGTCTCATCTTGCCCACCTCCTTCTTGCTGCCATCGGCCACGTCCACCGAGGTCGACACCGAACCGTTGGATTCAGCGAGGTTCCGGGTCTCCGAGCCGATTTCGTTGACTCCACGCAGCGCAGCAGTGGGGTTGGCATTCGCAGTGGTCGAGAGGACGGTGAGGAGCACGAGGGCAATTGCAACGACGCGCATGTTGAAAAGAGGTGGTGTATGGAGGTTTTCGAGTTGGGGTGGAGATTGAAAAGTGAGGAAGGAGTAGTGATGGCTTTTGCAGGCGGAGGGGGGCTAGTAGAGTGGGTTCTCAATGCGGTGTACGCTATATGGTTGCATTTTTGTGGTGAAGGGGTATGACCACAACAGCAGGGTGGTGTACGTGTGGAATCCCCATCACTGTGTTGACGGGAACTGCAGTATTTGGAGGCCATCAAGTTTCTATGGATGTATGAGGCGTGGGTGTGAATGCGTTTTCGTTTGTGTCGGTGTTCTAAGAGCCGGGAAAAGAGGAGGACAAACATCGTTCGATGAATATGGATGACCCTATGTTAGAGAGTGCTCAACTCGAGAAGAAACTCGTGGAACTAGTAACTACATGACAGCCAGACAAACACATTATCGACAGCATCCGTCTCGCGTATCAAACCTCTAACAGATTTGTTGTTCATTTTGGGATGCCTCAATCGTGAAAAGGCTCTTCGTAGCTCTCGGACATGAAGATGTGTCGGTCCGAGTCGCTAGTGTAAGTTATTGTACCACAATTTGTAGGCGTTATCAACTGCCATTTTGAATAGTAAGTTTGTGCAAGCTTTTGCTGCGATGGGATGGCACTAAGAAATGCGAGCAAAAGATCGATCCTAGACGTTAACGTGATTGAGTGGGCTACCAGTTCTCAGCTCAATGTTTATTGCTTGTTAGGACCGGAAAAGTGTTACTTGATGGCCTGGCACCAGTACTCGGTATTAAAGTTTTAGGATTGATTCACGATTCGTAAAGTTCATCAGAAATACCTCGGTCGCGAATTAATCCCTTGCAGGCTGTTCGCACTTCGTACCCAAAGCACTACCAGGTAAAGTCAACATGTTTGCACGAGGGCACCCAGAAAAACACTTGATGTAGGCTCCCCAAGCATTCTCTTCCGGTCCTGCTTCGCTGCCGTCAGCCACATCAAGTGAACTCGACCCCGATCCAGCAGCAGCTTGAGCGAGATTGCGATTCTCGGACCGAAGGTTCTTCATGCCACGCTGGGCGATGGCGTTGACGTCTCCAGTAGTCGACATGACCGCGACGAAGGCGAGAGCGATTGCGAGAAAGCGCATGCTAGTAGGACAGAATGAGGAGTAGTCGAGGTAGTGCTTTCGTCGACGATTGAAGAATGAAAATGATGGCAAGGCTGGAGACGAAAGAGCAGGCTGTATGGAGAATGTTCATCCATTATTTGTCATGCAAGGCCGACCTGGGTCTTGAATTGAACTTGTGGCATTCGACAAAATACCACTGGTATCGCCTTCCTGTGTCGAGGAACTGAATTAGCCAGTTTAGTGGAAAGCGAACGATACTGTCTAGACGGCAAGCAAAACTACCGTCAAGAGGCATCAGCTGGGCAGTTCTTTATACAGTATCGTAGCTAATTCAATTCCTCGACACAGGATGGCAAAACGCATTTGGACCACAAGTTGTGATCTAATATCCGTCAGCATCCAGGGTCGCCTTGCATGACGTGTACTACAGATGTCATCATCATTCTGCCTATTCTTCACCTGCCACCATCTTCATATTTTATTTGCTAACGAAACCAAGACCTCGACTCCTCATCCTGTTCTACCAGCATGCGCTTCCTCGCAATCGCTCTCACTTTCGTCGCAATCGTTTCGACTACTGAAGACGTCAACGCCATCGTCCAGCGTGGCGTGGAAAACTTTCGGTCCGAGAATTGCAATCTCGCTCAAGCTTCTGGGTCGGGTCGAGCTCACTTGATGTGGCTGACGGTGGTGAAGCAGGCCTGAAAGAGGCTTCATTCTGGAATTACTTGAAGTGTTTTGGGCGGGCACTCGCGTGCGATTACAGTGGCTTGAAATCGGGCTCGGTTGAGTGATAATGAGGTATCCGCTGGGACACAGGTACGGGACACTTTTTGAGGCCCGACAAATATTGCTTTGGAGGCCAACATTCGACGCACTAAGACCAGATACGGAAAGTAAAAGGAAAACGCAGTTTGCCCGTGCCGTTCAATTGACAGGATAAGGCGTGAAAGGCACCGAGTTTGGTTCGTGAACAACCTGGTTTCGCGAAGGCCACGGTTCAGGGACAGCATGTAATATTTTTATTTATGTTGGAGTTTGTAGCAAAACCACCGGATATACACTTCTTCGACCTCGATCTGGAGACCATTTTGGCTTCCTTTCGCTTTTGACTGCTCGATTTTGCTATGTCAAACCCCGGTGCATTAGTGATGCATCTCCTCTATCGATGTACCTACCTCGTCGTCGCTGTTCCGCGATAGTTTGTAGTCAAAATGAAATGTTGTACAGGACACCTTTGTAAACATCACCATATGTGTATACGATCAACTCGGATATGCGACATGTGTAGAATTGATCTTAGCTCAGTTAGTATGGAAATTTACATCATCTTGGACCCCGTCCAAATTTTTTTGGAAGTTAGCAGGAATGTGGCCTGCATCGAAATAAGCTTCTATGTCTCCTGAATGCATTGATACCCTTCTGGGCCATAGCCAAGAAAGGCAACGCAACGAAATCGCAACGACAAAAAACAGCAGCTTATTAGAGTTACTATCGGAAAACGGTCTAAATATACACCATCGTTCTACCCGTCAAATGCCGACTTTATTGGGAAGTAAGCAGGCTTCGCCTGCATGATAGTGAAGATCAATGACTTCTGAGTGCGTTGGTGCCGTCCCGGGTCGCAGACAAGAAAGGCAACGCAACGAAATGGCGACTTCAATTTTTTTAGCTTATTAGAGTTACTATCGGAAAATGGTGTCCCGTATCCCTGGCGTCCCGAAACCATGCCCGAACGGATAGAATTCTCACATGGTGGTGATCCGCACGATTCGTTGTAGGGGTAATGTGTTATGCTGAACGCAATTTTTCGTTTAAAATCAGTCTTGGCTGTCGAACTCAAGTTACCTGGAGTCACTTTCATTATGTTGCACTCATAAGTGTGCATATCTCGCAAAGCTCGATGATGTGGTGAAGTCTGTCGTTGGATGAGTAGTAGGCTAACAACAGTGCAGTCGAAGCACGAAATCAACAGATCCACCTCAACTCAAGGGGTTCACCGTCGTGCTGTTGGCTATGAGATTCCTCGTCACCGCAAAATACCAACCAATACACTACGTGTCGAGGTCGCTTCGTCTACATCTCGGGACGTGAATGCGGAGTCTACGATAGCAAATGTTCGGTGCCTGTCACGAATACGTTCAAGAACACTGGTGAGCTGCTTCACGCAACAACTGCGACTCAAATGCAGAAGACGTTTTGCCATAATTTACATCGTGAATTTGTCTTTATGTACTTCATGGCGGGTCAGGAGAAATTCACCCCTGACTCTCACTGACAACACCCAACAGTAGGCACCTCACCACGCTACCCACCGCGCGAGGCAGCGTACCTCACCGGGCACCTCACGACGTGCCAGTCCCTTAATCGTCTCGCTGTACAAGCACGTGATCACACCAGTGCCAATACCAATCAACCAAGGCACGTAGTCAACGGCAGCGGTCCCGAAAAACGACTGGAATCCTGGTGCGTAGACAACAAGCACCACAATCACGATCTCGATCGCGGCACCGTAAATTGTGACGGTGTTCTTGAACACGCCGTGCGTTACCGCGGAAGCGCGTCGAGTCTTGGCCACCCAAATGTGAAAGAACTGGCACACGATCAGCGCAATATACCACGACGCGCACGCCTGCTCCAGCAAGTGCGTTTGCTCGGATGCATCGAAGCACTCCCCGTCCGCAGTGCAGAATGGGTCCGAGTCGCTTTCCCAATGGTCGTCGGCGCTCATGAACAAGTCCGAGAACGAGACACCTTCACGCCAAAACACCGTGCCGTAGGCGACCAAGCAGCCACCAGCGTTCACCATACCCGCAATGGCGTACGCGTAGATCAGCAGCGACTTCGACATCAGCCGGTCCTTGTTCAAGTCGCGCGGCGGACGCTTCATGATATCATTTTCAGCGTGTTCGTAGGCTAGAGAAATCGCAGGACCAAGTTCAGTGCCGAGATCGATGCTCAAAATCTGCAGGGACGTCATGCCTGACGGCATTCCGAGAGCCAAATTGATAGCCACTGGCAAGATCTCGGGCCACAGGTGCGTCAGCGTGTACGCGATCGTCTTCTTCAGGTTGTCGAAGATCACGCGACCTTGCTCCACGCCACGCACGATCGACGAAAAGTTATCGTCCATCAGGATGATGTCTGCCGCCTGCCGAGCCACGTCGCTACCGTTCAGACCCATGGCAACACCCACATCCGCTTGCTTCAGGGCAGGCGCGTCGTTCACACCGTCACCCGTCACCCGTCACACCAACACATTCGCCCATCTCTTGGCTCGCTTGCACGATCTGGAGCTTGTGTTGAGGAGTTGTTCGAGCAAACACAACAGACTCCAGTTTCAGGATGGCCTTCAGATCATCGTCCGAAAGAGAGTTGATGACGCTGCCGTGAACGACCGCGCCATCGTACATGTCCAAATCCGACGGCAGGCCGCATTCATCGATCGACGAGGGAGTCAGCAACTCAATCATGCGCTGCCCCTCGTCAAGTAGTCCAATTTCAGTCGCGATGGCGCGGGCCGTCAACGGATGATCGCCGGTGACCATAAACACTTTGATACCAGCGTCCTTGCACTTCTCAATCGCCTCGGGCACGTCGTCTCTCGGGGGTCCATAATCGCAACCATGCCCACAAAGCACAAGTCCTCTGACGGGAAGTTGCCCTCGTCGACCGAGAAATTCGCACTGGGCGAATCGAAACGACGAGTTGCAAGCGCTAGCACCCGTCGCCCCTTGCTCCCAAACAGTTCGTATGCCTCGGAAAACTCACGCAGTAGAGCGTCATCCATCGGAACCTCTTCACCCGAGGCCGACAGAGCAGTGCTGCATCGCTTCACAATGACTTCGGGGGCGCCCTTCATGAAGACGTCAAAGCTGCTTTGGGTAGACTTCTCGCCCGAGGCGGGCACAATCACCAGCTGCCACTTGTTGGTCGAGTTGAACGGAATCTCAAACACTAGAGGGTATTCCTCACGGGTGATGTCTGAAGAGTACTGCGAGTCCGCAAAGCGAAGCAGCGCGATGTCCGACGGGTTGCCAGTGTACTGGCGCTTCGTAGCGAGCTTCCGCTGCTCGCGTACGGAC
Organism: Phytophthora constricta; assembly: GCA_011947335.1. Lineage (NCBI taxonomy): Eukaryota > Oomycota > Peronosporomycetes > Peronosporales > Peronosporaceae > Phytophthora > Phytophthora constricta. The sequence goes on along the minus strand of JAAVTI010001077.1, from coordinate 5,026 downwards.
AAGCTACTTTGGTAGCTGAGACGGGAGAGCCTGATCGACCCACTGGCACGTGATGGTCTATCCGACAGAACTGACACAACTCTCTTCTCATTCGCCTTGCCCGGCACCGCGTCAGTAGCAGACTTGTCACTTTCCGATCGGCCAGCATCCGGAGCTGCACGATTACACAGCGCCGCTCCTCGGACTAAGACAGCTTTCGGGGTGACCCCCGTCAAGAAATCGGTCCGGTCGTCCAACTCAATCACCCGGTGCCCCCGGATGGCTGCACCGTGAACTCGCGTCCAGCCCACGTGTCCGTCACCGTCATCACGTTCTTCGTCAGCGTGCCGGTCTTGTCCGTGGCGATCAACGTGATGGAGCCCATAGTCTCCACACAGTCCAGGCGCTTCACAAATACGTTGCGTGCTGCCATCCGACTTGCAGTGATCGTCAAGAGGGAGGTCACGGAAGCGGGCAAGCCCTGAGGCACGTTCGCCACGATAATCACCAAAAAGCCGTTGACGAACGTGGACAGCACGTCGTCGCCACCCTTGCGGATCACGCCGATCGCGAACAGAACACTAGCCATGGCCACCGCGAGGACACTGATAAAGCGCACAAACGCCTTCACTTCGCGCTGCATGTTGGTCTCGCGCGTGGACGTCGACGTCACGAGCCCAGCGATGCGCCCGATAACCGTCTTGTCGCCCACAGTCAGCACCAGCCCCAGCGCCGAGCCGTCAAAGCAGAGCGAGCCGTTGAACACGACGTTCTTGCATTCCAGGTGAGCCACGGAGTCCTCCTGCGGATCCGACGTAATGGTCACTAGCTCCGATTCGCCCGTCAGCGACGAGTTTTCCACCTTGAGGTTGTTGCACAGCAAGATGCGCAGATCAGCGGGGACCTTGTCACCGTTGCGCACCCACACCAGGTCTCCGATATCATTTAATAAACCTTTAGGTAAATCTTGACCACGAGCTCCTCGGCTGGGATCGTGTGGTTGGTGCCGTCGCGCACCACCGTGCACTGCTGTGGGAGCATGTTCTTGAACGAATCCATCACCTTACTCGTCGACCGCGCCTGCAGGAAGGTAATGGTGCAGGTGACGATCACGATGGCGAACAGCACGAGCGCCAGGTACAAGTTCAGCGTCGTCGACGTGTCGATTAAGTACGCGATGAGGCTTAGGACGCCCGCAGCCGTCAGCAGGATCATGAACATGTCGGTGAACTGCTGCAGGAAGAGGATATAGTCGGGCACAGTCTTGGGCGGTGACAGGCGGTTGAACCCGCAGACTTGGCGAACTTCCTCGACGTTCGCCGAGGAGAGTCCCTGGCTGTGCTCGAGGTTGGCGGCCGAGATGCGACTGCGAGGTTCACGCGCTAGAAGCTCTGCAACTTCAACGTAAGCTTGCCAGTAGCGTTCGTCGTCGTTGTCTCTGCTCCGCCCAGCCTTGGGGTGGGCGGCATGGCCACGAACTGGGCGTCCTTGGGTGACTGCAGACTCATGACGGGGCTTCACTACTGGGGTCGAAGAGGTTGGGTGGCTTGGGTTGGGGTCTTGAGTGCTGGAGGTCTTGTGGGGTCTGCGGCAAATGGGAAACTGAAGGAGCTCCGTTTGTGCGTGACAACGGAAGGAAGGTGGCCGAGTGGCTCAATGAGTGGTCGGCAGCATGGTCGGCAGAGGCCATCACGGGTGCTGTCGCCAGCTATAGCAGACCGGTCCGCAGGCGTCTCGTACGGCGTTGTCCCGTTCACTTGCGACGAGTATGAAGTTCGTCGTACGGCGCTGTACGCTGTGGGGTTTCCAGGGGGTGCCTGGAATCTCTAAGAGCTGGCGGGTGGTTTTCCCCTCCCGACCGAAACTCGCTTGGTCTGAGCTGGTGGAGACTTTCCTCGGCAACTGCATGACGTTGCCATCGATTAACGGTCGACCACGTGCGGGTGAGGGCAGCAAGCCATTCGGGGAATGGCCGAAGCAGGTCATGAGGCGGCGCATGAACCCGGCCGATTGACGGCCACTGATGCATGGACCGAGGCACCGCATTCGCACACGTCGCAGGTATGTGGTTGTAGAGGTGTCAAGAAAGGCAGAAGAGCGAGTTTCACGAAAGAGATACGAGCACAAACAACAGGGCTTGAAAACATACAGGATCTCACAGTGTGAAGGTCTCGGGAGTGTCGCATGGGGAGGGATGACCCGTCCGGCAAAACCGAGAAACCAGACGGCGGCGGCGGGGCGAATTCTTGGGAAGGGGAGGGGCAGCTATGCTCAGATACTGTATTACAGTGTTGGCTGTAGCCATTTTATTGTTGTGTTCAAAATGGATTTGACGGGTGGATCGATCCCTAACCCATGTATCCACAGGAGTCAGGACAGTGATACTCCCGCTAAAGTACGATAAATTTACATTCCAAAGGCGTGCATGGTTCGTGTGATGAGAGCATCTCCACCGGTTGGGACAAAAATCAAAGTCAGATGCTCAGTTTAACAGGCTTAACCCGACAAACTCACAGCGATACTTTTTGGTACTCATGATGAGCCTCCAAAACTGACAAAACGCAGCCAGCGTTGATCCATAACGTATTCTTCATCAAATCGTATTGTCCGTCATTCCCTGGGCAATGATAGTTATCAGATTGCATGCATGAAGATTGTCATACTATATTTAACCGCAAGGTTAAGGTTCCAGCAAATTTAGCGATGGTTTAACCGAAAGCGAAGATTGACCCACGTTTGACAGTATTGGTGCGGGATCAGCTCCTACCAAATTGACGATTTGATCCTACCGGTGGAGATGCTCTCGTGGGTGGCTTTTACAGTATGACGGTGTCTAAAGGAGAACATTTAATAATGTACAGATTAACCCACAGTAACCGTGAAACCCGGGCAGCAATTAGACGACAGGGTTAGCACTGCAGAACGCTGGTAGATTGCCGTGTGCGAGACAGCCACTCGACAGGAGATTTGCGTTTGATGTACACACTAGAAAGAGCCACCCATCGAGTAAATCACCCCACAACAGGAGCCGGATGAGAGAGGGAGATCGACGGCTCCAGCACCGACAGGAAGTTGGCGGCAAATGTCCACAATCTAGTTGGTTAGTGCATGTGGCTATGCCTCTGACAGCGATCTAAATATCTATTCGTAGCTCTGTAGCCTCAGACGAGCTGATCGAGCCACGTCGGCCAACTCAAACGGCGCTGTAAGCGCCAGGAGAAGCGTTGATATGGAACCCGCAGGTTGGTAAGTTGGGTTGTCGCATGCTGCTATGGGTGGTATTGGCTGAAGTAACTGTGACGTTTGAACTGCCGGACTCGAGACGATAAGGTTCAGTGACGAGTGTGGTGGCTCGTACAAGCGACCACCACACAAACCCGTAAACAGCCCAGTTTCGATGCATGCTGAGACGATCTGCCGGGCGCCTACTCAGGAAGAGTTCTAGCGCTGTGAAGGGGCCAAAGACGAGGTTGTGTGGGTACCCATTGTGAAGAGTCACACGTTGGAGCCAGCGTGGACGTAGGTACACTGTACCAGAGACGTTTAATACACACAAGTTTCTGACCGCAACCACCATATGAAAACGACCTATCAGAAACGATGGTGTTCGTGGATGTTACTTCCTGAAACGAATCTTTCCTGGTGAGATTTACCAGAAACATGACGTTTTCTAGAAACGAAGCTGTTTCTAACCAAATTGTCCTGAAATAGATATGTTTTGAGTGGATTCGCCTGTGCCCAAGTATTCAAGTTGTATTCACCCTAAAACCTGAGATGTCAACCAGAAATGTTATCCTGAAATAAGACCCAAGAACGAAGGGTCGCTTTGAGATATTTCCATGGATTTCATATATTTGTTTAAAGGTTACCGTTCTGGGCTCCCCCTTGGATCCATACTTAGTTTAAGATAAATCGGTGTGTTGTAGCCAACAACTAGTTAGACCTATAAAAATCAATCATGAGTTCATTTTATCCACAAGTGCACAAGTGATCAAGGCCGGACTTTCTGGCTCCAAGAAGAGCGCGTAGCACCACGATCGCGGCGCGAAGAGGCCCTTTGGCTGTAGGGATTGGCCAGCTTTGGGACTCTCACCTCCTCTATTTTAAGTCCAATTAGACGAGGGTCCTAGTGCTACACGCCCTTGGGTGAACCGTTGATTCCATTTCCCAGTTGGTTCACCCGTGCTTTGCGGTTGGGTGCTTTCATTTCATATTCCAAGTGTTGAACGACTCAAATTCATCATTTAAGGCTTGGTGCGCGCATTTTCCAACGTATAAGCCCCTGGGGCCCCGCCAATTGCATCGGAACTAAGCGCTCATCTATGCTTGACATTTCCGCCCTGGTTGCTGGGCATAGAAGAAAGAATAAGGACCCCGTGTCTGTTTCAAGTGAAGTATTACCTTTCAAGAACTATTGTTCGATTTTGTAGGCTAACACCTTCCCGGCTGGGAATCTCAAGCGTCGGGAGCAAGTCGACAGTACAAGCACTCAAGAGCCCAAGAACAAGACCAAGAAACAAGAGCCAAACCAGCAAGAAACGGTGAATGGAATACGTCAAAGACAAACAATCCTTCAAGGAGATCAGCACAAGGTACACACGCCACCCAGGGGCATAACTAGGAGCGTTGAGGCGAGGCGATGAAACCTTTATTGCCCCAGGGGTGTATGTGCTACCACGGAATGCGTGAGAGAGCGGAAACTTGACAGGGTCGAACGGTAAATGCCCCTGGGTGGCGTGTGTACCTTGTGATAATCTCCTTGAAGAATTGTTTGTCTTTGACGTATTCCATTCACCGCTTCTTGCTGGTTTGGCTCTTGTTTCTTGGTCTTGTTCTTGGGCCCTTGAGTGCTTGTACTGTCGACTTGCTCCCGACGCTTGAGATTCCCAGCCGGGAAGGTGTTAGCCTACAAAATCGAACAATAGTTCTTGAAAGGTAATACTTCACTTGAAACAGACACGGGGTCCTTATTCTTTCTTCTATGCCCAGCAACCAGGGCGGAAATGTCAAGCATAGATGAGCGCTTAGTTCCGATGCAATTGGCGGG